>CAUYSK010096430.1:0-11810 GCA_963575035.1 Avahi laniger | reverse complement strand
GATATGGGTCTGCAAGCAATTGATTTATTATGGTCTCTGTGCAGTCAAACCTCTCTGTTAATGATTATCTGTATTTGCAGCCACTCCCCAGTGCTAGCATGACTGCCTCAGCTCCACCCCACATCATCAGGCATTAGATTCTCATAAAGAGCACACAACCTAGCTCCTTTGCATGCGCAGTTTATAGTAGGGTTAACACTCCTATGGGAATCTCATGCCGCTGCTAATCTATCAGGAGGCGGAGCTCAGACAACAACATGAGTGATGGGGAGCAGCTATCAATACAGATGAAACTTGGCTCACCTGCTGCTCACCTCCTGCTGTGCAGCCCAGTTGCTTACGGGCCATGAACTGGCTCCAGTCTGAGGCCTGGGGGTTGGGCCTCCTCCCAATCTTTCCTGTGATCTCATCCTTTTCTTTTTTTCAACGTCTTGTGACTTCCTCAAATAAAGAGTCTTGTTGAAATGTCTGTCCTTGTTTCCCCTGTGACTGGGTGGTGCCTTTTGGAACCCGACTTATCTTTAATTTCATCGTTTTTACTGTGGCTTTATTTAGTTCTCACTACAAAAGCAACTATTAATAATTATTTTCACATGTATAACTTCATGACATGGAATAATGTTTTTGATATATCGTTGAATGGGGAAAAGCAGCAGACAAAAGAAGTATTAGAGTAGGGTTCCATTTGGGGAATATGTTGTATGTGTCAGTGTGTATGTATATATCTACCTATCCATATACACATTCATACATACTACTGAAAAAAGTTAGAGAGTCCATACACCATGACATCTAATAGTGATGATCTTTACATGGTGGAATTCCAGGTGATTTTTATTTTCTCCTTCTTTGCTTATTTGTATTTTCTGAATTTTATACATTGAACATATATCACTTGTACAATTAAAAATACAGTTTGTTTTTGTTTTTGTTTTTTTGAGACAGAGTCTTACTCTGTTGCCTGGGCTAGAGTGCCATGGCGTCATCTTAGCTCACAGCAACCTCAACCTCCTGGGCTCAAGCGATCCTTCTGCCTCAGCCTCCCGAGTAGCTGGGACTACAGGCATGTGCCACCGTGCCCGGCTAATTTTTTCTATATATTTTTAGTTATCTGATTAATTTCTTTCTATTTTTAGTAGAGACGGGGTCTCGCTCTTGCTCAGACCGGTCTCAAACTCCTGAGCTCAAACAATCCTCCCGCCTCAGCCTCCCAGAGTGCCAGGATTACAGGCGTGAGCCACCGCACCCTGCCTGTTTTTGTTTTTGAGACAGGGTCTCACTCTGTCACCCAGGCTGGAGTGCAGTGGTGCAATCACAGCTCACTGTAACCTTCAACTCTTGGATTCAAGTGATTCTCCTGCCTCAGCCTCCTGAGTAGCTACATATTTTTTTTTTTTTTTAGGGACAGAGTCTCACTATGTTGTCCAGATGGGTCTCAAACTCCTGTGCTCAAACCAGCCTGGGCAACATAGTGAGACCCTATCTCTACAAAAAAATTTAAAAAATAGCTGGATGTGGTGGTGCATGCCTGTAGTCCCAGCTACTTGGGAAACTAAGCCAGGAGGATTGCTTGAGCCTGGGAGTTGGAGGTTGCAGTGAGCTACGATCACGCCATTGCACTCCAGTATGGGCAACAGAGCAAGACCTTGTCTCACAATACAAAAACAAAACCACACACACCTAAAACAAAACAAAAATAAATAAAAATTATATATATTCACCCATAGTCAGGCACAGTGCCTGGTGTCTGTAAGGGAAGCTACTGGGGAGGCTGAGACAAGAGGTTCATTTGGGCCCAGGAGTTTGAGACCAGCCTGGGGAACATAGCAAGACCCTGTACATAAAAAAGTAAAAAAAAAGTTAGCCAGTCATGGTGGTATGTCCCTATAGTCCCAGCTACTCAGGAGGTTGAGGCAGGAGGATCACTTGAGCCCAGGAGTTCAAAGCTGCAGTGAGCTATGATTGAGCCACTGCTCTCTAACTTGGGCTACAGAGTGAGAACCTCTCTAAAATATAAAAATAAAAATAATTCACCCACTTGTACAAATATAAACAGAGATGCTTGTTGCTTCTAATTTCAAAACTGGAAATGACTCAAACATCTATTAATAGGGAGTTACTAAAAAGAAGGACAAGGATGGGAGGCTGAGGTGGGAGGATTGCTTGAGGTCAGGAGTATGAAACCAGCCTGAGAAAAAGCGAGACCCCATCTCTATTAAAAATAAAAAATATTTTTTTTTTATGGTGGCACATGCCTGTAGTCCCAGCTACTCAGGAGGCTAAGGCAGGAGGATCACTTGAGGCCAGGAGTTGGAGGTTGCTGTGAACTATGAATACACTGTACTGTAGCCCATGCAACAGATCAAGACCCTATCTCAAAAAAACAAAAACCAAAAAACAACAAAAAAAGAATAATCAAGTATAAAAACCAGAAATAAGCCTATTAAATTCATTAGACATCATAGTAAAAATTTTCCTATTTATTTAATGCAAGAGGAAGATATATGTTCACAAAGATAAACTCACTATTTGTAGTGCCACTACAGATTTGTTCCCAATAAACACACAAATTCTGATAAATTATATTTTGCTTAATTCCTTTCAAAAAAAGAAAATGTGGCTGGGCGCGGTGGCTCACGCCTGTAATCCTAGCACTCTGGGAGGCCTAGGCAGGAGGATTGCTCAAGGTCTGGAGTTCGAGACCAGCCTGAACAAGAGTAAGACTCCCCTCCACCCATCTCTACTAAAAATAGAAAAAATTAACCGGGAGCGGTGGCACATTCCTGTAGTCCCAGCTCCTTGGGAGGCTGAGGCAGGAGGATGGCTTGAGCCCAGGAGTTTGAGGTTGCTGTGAGCAAGGCTGATGCCACGGCACTCTAGCCCAGGCAACAGAGTCTCCTGTCCATGAGTGTGATTGTGAGGTCCTCAGAGTGTTGGATGGAGCTGGGAATGGAAAGAGATGGGTGAGCTGAGAGTCAGCTTTCCTATGCCACCATGTTCTGGTAAGGAACTCCAAAGAACCTGAGAACTCCGAATTCAGACCTGGTCTCCTTGTCAAGGTAGGTGATAAAATGTATTTTAGTGAAAGTTTTGTTAGCTTGATTTGTAACATTTAAATATTTAGACATTATGGTAAATGGGCTTCCATCTGTACTTTTGCCTCAGACTGAGAATTCATTTGAGGGTCAGGAGGATATCCCTCTTATTATTCCATGGAGTTACATATACACCTTGATTGATGTTAGAACTATCTAGACTCCTGGGGTGCTTTTTTGCTTTAACCTGGGTACAAGCTCAACCCTGGCCATCACTACTTTGGCTTATGGGGTTGAAACAGAGCAGTGGGCTGTTAACTCTGAATGACTCCCTCTCCTCAGCACATCCCAAGAATAAGGGTCTTTACTCACAGCCACAAGAGTGTCCCATAGTTGCTGCTACTTCTGCATAATAATGAAGATATAGAAAACATCGGCTAACCCCAAAAATCACTGATGCCCACTCTTTCTTGGGTGGGCAATTCAGGCCTATTCTCCATATCAGACTAGGGTTGAGGAAGGCAGGTCTTGAACTTATAGGTTCTATTTTCTAATCTAATATAGTAGTTAAGAGAGCTATTCTGATAAAGCATGATCAAAAAGGCCTTCACTCTGGGTCTGCCTCTCATATGAGACACATGTTTAGCATATACACTCACATTTTAATATTTCTCTGCAGCCTGTGAAGCCCCGCACACCAAATCCCTGGTTACAAAGTCCAGTCCCAGGCCTAACCACACCAAGCAGAGGTCACTCGCCACTTGTCAAAGATCTACGCACTTCCCGGGAAAAAAGAATTGCTATGGGGCCATTTGGATCTGACAACTCAGCTCTCTAGCTGGGTAAATACTCAGAAGATTTTTTCCAGCATCTTCCTCTGGAAGGAAAGATGCTCATTTCTAGTTGAGCATTTCTTTTGTTCCACGACATAGGCAACAGAGGACCTGTCACATTCTGTTTCTTTAACTGATATTGTTCAATCTTGTCACTATGTTCATAAAGAAACATTATTTAACAGTAGACTTGATGTCTTAATGTGCACCATTTACACAATGGGTTAAAAAAAATTGACATCACGTTAGGTGATAGAGCATGTTTTCCCATACCCCAGAAAGATCATATGCTAAATATGGGTCAGAGCTCCAAATCTTGCTAGAATCGAAATATCAGAAGACCCAGCATCTTTTGCAAGCTGTACAAATCACCCTCTGAAACCCACACTAGAATCAATCCCATTTGTCTAGGAAAGAAATAGCTCAGATGACTTTTTTAGTTCAAAAGTCTAGTCTTGTTTTAGAGGAGGTTCTTTAACTACAGCCCAGAGGGCAACGTGGAAGCCATGTCACAGAACTGTTAAAAAAAAAAAAAAAAAACAAGCCAGCACAATCATTTCCCCCTTTGTACTCCTTGGGTGGGGGTGAACACATTCAGCTCCCTGGGAAACAATTCCACAGTTTCACAAGGTCGATTAGCAATTCTCATGAGCCTTGATGTACTTAATACTTAGAAGATTTAGGCATCACGGAACAGCTGCAAACTGAATCTGTACCATAAGATGGGATTCTGTAAGAGCACGTGATACCCCAAAAATTGCCATAGAAAAGGAGATGCCCAGAATTCCGAGCAGTGTGGATCCAGCCTCCTTTCCTAAAAACTGTTTGCTGTTTATAGCCTAAAAAGCTTGGAGACATTCAGTAATGAAAATAATGGCAGTATGAACCGCTCTCCTTTTTTCTTTCTCTAATCACATCCTCTCTTCCGGTGGCATTGTTATCGTCAGAAATAGAAAAAGCAATATTTTCTACTGTGAACTCCCAGAAGCTATGAAAAATGGGAGCGGGGGAGGAGGAAACTTTGGGGTTATGAGTTAACTGCATTAACAGAAACTCTTCCCTTTCCTTGACTCATGTAACCCACATTTGTATTTATTACTTTACACATTCCATGTAGGTGCAATACTAATCTAAAAAGCACTATCACATAGATCGAAGTTATTTCCACATCTAACCTGAGGATTCTGGGATCTGGCAACCATGAGGCATTCGAGACAATGAATAATTCTGTTTGAGTACTTTTCCAGCCCCTCTATCTTTGAATTTGTCATTTCATAGTGAAAGGACTTTATTGTGCACTCTTTACTTTGCTGGCAAGAGCAAGAGAGCTGAACTGAACTCTTTAGTCAGCCGGCCAGCAAGGCCTTACAGAGGGTCTATTAGGCCATCAGCACTGTGGGAGATGGAGCAGCAGCAGAAGAAATGGCTCTTGTCCTCGGAGAGTTTACAAGGGGTTTTATAAGACATACACACAAGAACCTTTCAAAGACAATATGCTTAATCTAGTGGGAATTGTGTGGCTCGCAGCAGATGTGCTGTAGGAGTTTAGGGGGGTGGGGGCAGGAGTCGTCATGGAGACATGGGAATTTGCATTGGCTCTGAGAGGGCACAGGACTTAGACAGGCAGAGGGACTGGGGAGGATATTCCAGGTGAGGGGAGGGACAGGAGAAAAGGCTGAAGGAAGGAAGGAGTTTGGCAGCGTTCCGTGACAGCTCCTTTTTCCTCTCCTGTTTCCAAACTAGTTCACTTGTTTCTTCACAACAGAGAAGTAGGCATTCATTCTCCTTACTCTCATGTTTTTGCTTAATCTATTCATATGAACAAAATGTTATAATGTCAAAATACTCCAGAAGTTCAACAGATCCTTTATAAAAAGCCCTACCTGTCTTTCCTGGCTGAGGCATTTGTAGGCGATTCTCTTTTCTCACAATGGATGTCTCAGGTGTCTCCTTTTCATTGCTCCTCTTGTCCTGTTTTCTGTCCCTTGCTTCTGCCACATTCATTAACTCCACTAGCTGATTAGACATGTGACTGATCCCTGTCCTGCCACAAAAGGAAGCTTCTATTTGACCCAGAATGTGGGAGAAACACCATGCTTACCTTCTCCTAGTCAAGATCTGCAGAAAATTTCCATTTTTCAACCAAGCTTCATGTTTCTATTAGTTTACACATTCCGTCTAAGTTAGCATCCCTTTGTGAACCATATCAACAGACCTGACCAACAGCAAAGTAGGGGTTGTGGGTCAGAAGGAAGGCACCTGTTTGGGAATTTACTCCCTTTCTCTCACAACCTCCTATAGGTTATTACTTGATCCTTCCACCCTGCTGCACCAGATCTTGATGATCTATATTGTCAGTAAATGTTTACCAAATACGTGTACTGGCAGTCATCATGGATATGCCAGCAAATATAAGACAGCTCTTCTGACTTTGGGGTTTTGTTTTCCAGTTGGATAAAGTGGGCTTGTTTTGTGGCAGGAAGCAGCAGAGCCTGTCAGAGGCCACGAGCAAACTGGTCACCCTTTTTTGAGACTCCAGTTATATTTTATAAAACGAAGTGCCAAAACTGAATTTTAAAATATTATGGTAGGCTGGGTATGATGGTTCATGCCTGTAATCCTAGCATTCTGGGAAGCCAAGGCAGGAGGATCACTTGAGGTCAGGAGTTCAAGACCATCCTGAGCAAGAACCAGACCCCATCTCTACCAAAAAATAGAAAAAATTAGCTTCTACCAAAAACAGAAAAAATTAGCCAGGCATGATGGCATGTGCCTGTAGTCCCAGCTACGTGGGAGGCTGAGGTAGGAGGATCACTTGAGCCCAGGAGTTTGAGGTTGTGATGAGCTGTGATGATGCCACTGTACTCTACCCAGGGTGACAAAATGAGACTGTCTCAAAAAAAGAAAAGGTAGATTTTTTAATGTATACACTTAAATTATTATTTTTAACACAAAAATTACAATGACTTTCTTTTGAAATAATATCAAAAATCTAAATTAACATGAACGTTCATAGCAGCATTATTTATAGTAGCCAAGAGGTATAAACAGCCAAAATATCCATCAATTGATGAAGGGATAAATAAAATTTGGTATATCCATGCAATAGAAAATTATTTGGCAATAAAAAATAATCAACTACTGCTACAGGATACAACATGGATGAACTTTAAAAAGATTATGCTAAGTGAAAGTGGCCAGATGAAAAAAGAACACATATATAATTCTATTTATGTGGATGTCCTGAATAGACAAATCTACAGAGACAGAAAGTGGATTAGTTGTTTCTCAGAACTGGAAGAGGTAGGTGAGGAAGGGGAATGGGAATTGACCACTAAAGGAGTTTCTTTTGGGGAGAGGTGTGAATACATACTAAAATTAGATTGCGGTGATGGTTGCACAATCCTGTGAATACACTGAAATACATTGAGTTGTATACTTGAAATGGGTGAATTGTATGGTATGTTAATTATATCTCAATAAAGCTGTTTTTAAAAATCTATATTGAAAGCCTTTCATGAATACGAAAGGCCCACCAGAGTTGGATGCTGGCAGTGGCAGAACATTGGTTTGGACACACCTGAGTTAAAATATTCTGCTGCTTATCAACTATGGGACCTTAGGTGAATTGCTTTTCTGAGATTTTTTTTTTCTCCACTGTAAAATGAAGATAATAATTCATATTTCATGGGACTATTTTTTGGAAAACACTAATTCAAAAAATATTTACTGAACAGGTATTATGTTCCAGGCACTGTTCTAGGCTCTGGGGATACAGCAGTGGCCAGGACAGTTAAGTTTCTCTGCATCATATCGCATGCCAAGAATAGGGATTTTTACGTGAAATCTCCCCAATTTTAAATTTTGACTATTAACTGAAAAATATTAAAAACACCGTAGGCTAACGCAGTGCCAAAAGCGTCCTCAACCTGCACCTGTATGCTGCCTAGTATCAACCAAAGAAACGTTCCCCATGAAATTCAGAGAAATCATTTTAGCAAGTAATTGAGCTAGGCATTGGCCTGGATTCCATTCATCTCTGGCAGCCTTCCTCGCTGTCCCAGTGAGGACCTGCTCATTTTCCATTCCTGGACTAAGGAGGCAGTTTCTACACAATGGGTTTGGAAGAGATTTGTGCTTCTCACACCTTTCAAGATCATCATCTGGACCTGTGTGGGAAGCCAACTTAGGAAATAGTCTTCAGATATTAGAAATTGGACCTTTTCATTTTCCTTAATCTGCCAATATCTATCACCTCATTTGTTTTTGGCCAAACATGTAAGTGTGTAGTAGCAGTATGGTCAGTCTTCCCTGGAACTCATTAATGGATGATTAATCTGTTTTAATTCTCTAATATACCTATGATGTCACAAGAACAAAAAAAGAAATTTTAAATTTATCTTGTAGCAATTCATTTCAGTCAAACACCCTCATACTGCTATTATTTTCCATCAACAGAAGTAGAGTTTAAGTTCTGGAAAGAGCCTAGGCTAAAGAGAGAATCAGGCAGTCAGTGTCTTCATTGCACCACACTACCTCATCGACACCAAGCTGTTGTTTGGAGTGCTTCAGCTCACAGGATCATGCAGCTCCCAAATGCCTCTGAGTCTGAGACTTCCATAGGCAGAAGCTAAGTGGAGCACATCAGACCTCCAAAACCCTCTGCAAAGACAGTGTGATGTAGTGGGAAAACAGTAGACTCAAGTTCAAATTCCCTTCTGCTAATAATAACTATGTGATTTTGTGCAAATTACTTTATCCTTCTGAATTTTACTTTTATCATCTGTAACATGAGAAGAATTATCTCATGGGTCTGTTGCAGTGCTTCTCAACCCAATTGCAGGTGAAAATTGCTTATCTAAAATGTCACCACCTGAGCCACACCTCCAGCAAGTTAAATCAGAATCTCTCAGGGTAAGATCCAGACATCGGGAGACTTTAAAAGCCACACAGGTCATTCTTATATGCCTCTAGGGTTGGAAATCACTTGTGAGGATTAAATAATGTTACTGTACTTATGTAAAGCAGGTGCTCTGTTAGTTCCTAGTTATTCCTCAATTTAGGTTTCAGACCAGCAATTGACTAGACTTTTGGCATGTATTCTAAAATTGCACCACTAGGTGTCACTTTGCTCATACAAGTAGGTTTCTGCAAACTTCTGGTTATGGACGTACCATCACCACAACCATTTGAGTACCAATTGTATGCCAGGGACAGTGCTAATGACTCTGAAAACACAGAATTTCTAGTCATATAACAAGTAGGGGCCGGGCGCAGTGGCTCACGCCTGTAATCCTAGCACTCTGAGAGGCCGAGGCGGGTGGATCATTTGAGTTCAGGAGTTGGAGACCAGCCTGAGCAAGAACGAGACCTCCGTCTCTACTAAAAATAGAAAGAAATTATCTGGACTACTAAAATATATATATATAGAAAAAAAATTAGCTGGGCATGGTGGCACATGCCTGTAGTCCCAGCTACTCGGGAGGCTGAGGCAGGAGGATTGATTGAGCCCAGGAGTTTGAGGTTGCTGTGAGCTAGGATGATGCCACGGCACTCTAGCCTGGGCAACACAGTGAGACTCTGTCTCAATAAAAAAAAAAAAACCAAGTAGGCAAGGTAGTTATTGTCCCGATCATAAGGAAAGCAAGGTTCAGAAAGATTCTGTGACTTGTGCAAAGATACACAGTAAGTGGCAGAACTGGTATTCAAGCTTCATTCATTCATTAACTCATTCAAAAACACTGAACACTTACTATGCACAGTACAAGGTACCTGATAGAATGCAGAGATGAATGATGAATAAGGTATAGTTCTCATCCTCTGGAAGTTCTTTCTTTCTTTTTCTTCTTCTTCTTTTTTTTTTTTTTTTTGTTGTTGTTATTGTTGTTGTTGAGACAGGGTCTCACTCTGTTGCCCAGACTGTAGTACAGTGGCACAGTCATATCTCACTGCAGCCTTGAACTCCTGGGCTCAAGCAATCCTCCTGCCTTAGCCTCCCAAAGTGCTGGGATTACAGGTGGGAGCCAGTGCGCTCTGCCAAAAGTTAATGTTTATCCTTCACTTCTAGGTACATTTGAACAGAAAAGGTGGACACCACTTTACAGTTGTTCTTGGCTTCAGGTTAGTTATATCTTCTGAAGAACTTAAATGCTGTGTTCTTAAGAGGGTAGAATGACCCTTAGGTAGAATTTCCCAGGATGGCTGTTCCACTGTCTCCAGTCACTATGATAAAATGGTAAATATTTTTTAAGAGCCTATTAGGTAACTAAGAGGCTAGGGACCATATCTCTGTTTTACCACTCTCTTATTATTTATATCCTCAGCAACAAACTATTGGCATTGAATATGTACCTAATTTTTAATTAATAAATATTTACTGAATAAACGAATACCTAGTACTATGATAAACACTGTGCAAAAAGAGCCATGAGAGAAATGTATAAAGAAGTCTGAATCTTATCCTGATAAGTAAATCTAAATATTTCCTTCCAAAAGTAGTACCTTGTTCTAAAAGCCCCAGCTGATGCATCCCTAAGGTGGGAAAGACTTACAGATCTTGGAGAAGGGTCTAAATGAGCCTGGGACCAGAGGATTATTATACTACTTGATTTGATCTGTGGATTCAGAGGTAATGGCTGCTCTGGAGTTTGTTCCCATGTTGCAAACACCTGTATCTGTCCCTGAGTTGTCATTTGCCAACCAAACACTTTGACAGTTAGGACCACAGGTTGAGTCAGACCTATGGTCCCCCCAACCGTCTCTTACCTTGGAAGAAATGTTATCCAGTAGTGGATAACATTGGTTATCAAACCTGGTTATGAATCAGAATCACTCAGATGAGCATTGCAAAATATAATACAGATCCCTGGAACCTAATCCAACCTACTGAATTGGAATCCTAGAATTTAGGAGACAGACCTGGGATTCTCACAGAGGACCAGGGTTGAAAAATGGCTAGATCCACACAGCTTCACTCTGCAATTCATAAATTTGCTCTGATCTTTTCTGTATTCTGATTATATTCTTTCTCTCCCTGGATAATGCGTTCCATGGATTTATTACCTATGGTTTGAAGTAGCATTCCTTTTGATCATTCCTAAGCTTAACTCTACTGGAAATTTGTAAGTGACATTGAAACCCTGGGATTTTAGGGATTTGAGAGATGAGTCCATGTTTGTCTTACCCATGCCATTTGTGATACTATAGAGTTGGCTCTTCCCCCAGAGCTTGCCTGGCAGTCACATGCCCATTCTTGAGATTTTTCTTGGGTTAACAGGCAGCTCTGGCTTTATCAAGTGATCCATTCTGTATCAGCTAGACAACCTTTGTCCACTGTGTACAATAGCAGAAAAATCATATCTGTTCCTATGATGATTGTGACCCAGGATGACTGCTGCTTAGGTCATTCTGGACAGGTAAGCACTTGTTGCAGGCTTAGATTAAAGTCCTGTTCTGAATCTAGCCAGCTTGTTAGCTTTGGAGCAACCAGGAAGGAGAATATATTTTTACTTAAGAGCTCAATGACAAACATGTTCCTTTGGAATGACAATCCGGATGGTTCGCAGAATAAAGACTGGAGGAGGAAGATGCGTGGGAGTTTTTACGGTAAAGAATACAAGGGGGTGAATAGAGGAGGAGAATACCAGAGTCATGTACCTGCTGCATAGAAAGAAAAAGAATCTGGCTGGGCTTGGTGGCTCATGCCTGTAATCCTAGTACTTTGGCAGGATGAGTGGAAGGATCACTTGAAGCCAGGAGTTCAAGACCAGCGAGACCCTGTCTCTACAAAATATTAAAAAATTAGCCAGGAATGGTGGTGGGTGCCTGTAGTTCCAGCTACTTGAGAGGCTGAGGCAGGAGGATCACTTGAGCCTAGAAGTTTGAGGTTGCAGTGAGCTGTTATGATGCCACTGCACTCTGGCTTGGGCAACAGAGTGAGACC
>CAUYSK010096429.1:0-15725 GCA_963575035.1 Avahi laniger | reverse complement strand
GTCACCATGCCCGGCTAATTTTTTCTATATATTTTTAGTTGTCCGATTAATTTCTTTCTATTTTTAGTGGAGACGGGGTCTCGCTCTTGCTCAGGCTGGTTTCGAACTCCTGAGCTCAAACAATCCGCCCGCCTCGGCCTCTCAGAGTGCTAGGATTACAGGTGTGAGCCACCACGCCCAGCCTAGAGAGTATGATCTTTATAAAATTTGAGCAGAAAACCCAACGTAGAATTTTTTAAAATTTCAGAAATAGATAAAATGAGAGTGGAGGGATATAAGGAAAGATTCCAAGGACATTAAAACCTCACTGATAGAAGAATATAAGTCTGTATTACAGGCAATATGTACATAAATGACTGCACAGACAAATCAGTAGTGTGATATATTGAGTTTACCTTGTAAGCAAAGAAACAAAAGGAGAAAATATGCAAATGATATTATATTTATACCATAACTAAGTTAAGAATGTTTGTAAAATAAAAATAACAATTGGAAACAATGCAAAAATTTTAAATAAATATTTTTTAAAATCTAAGAATTCTAATTAAATAACTCAATCTAATTCAAGAAGAATCACAGAAAAGAAAACCACTCTTAAATCCACCTGACAATGTTTTTGACCGGTAATAGAGGAAAAAAACACTCTGGCAGAAGAATCATATTTCCTATAAGGAAACAAAAATCTGGATGGCCTCAACTTTATCTACAAAAGTAAATTCCAGAATAAAGTGCAGAAATAGAATTTTAAGGGGAAATGATTGATTTAAGAGTTATCTGGAGTTACATCAGCAAGGTAGTGGGATAGGAGGTCTCAGATTTTAGTATCCTTCATGGAAAAGTTCAACTAGGAACTATCCACAGACAAGAACATCTCACCCAAGAAAGAGTTGACTGTTACAGCAATTTTTGGCAAAGAGCAGCAGTTAGTTTTGCTATACCCAGGAGTTTAAACAGTGCTCAGCCCAGCTTCAAAACTCACCCAAAGGCTCTGCATAGGTAGGGAGGCAGACCTCAACTGTGTATGTCTACTGAGCAAAGCAACTGGTCCCTTCCATCTTGATCAGCACCTCCACTTAACTCTGGCACTCCTCCCATAACCTTGACCAACTACTGAACTCCAGCAATGATACCATCTGGCCAAGGAATACATCCTGTGGCCCACCGCAATCTGAGGTGATTACAATGCCCATTCAGCAGCATAGCCTGGTTGTGGAGCCCAGCTAGCTGCCTCACCTAAACTTGGAGCAAAGGGAGCAGCCTAGCTCTCTGGAGAACCTGAAAGCAAGCTCAACCTGACCAGGGTCCTTACCAGCTGTCCCATCTAGAATCACAGATTAGACTAAATAATGAGGATCTATTCATGCCAAAGAATACCTGTGAAAGCCAGAAAAGTTGGATATCTCCTCAAATGAAGACACTAACACAAACACAGAAGGATTACAAGATTCAGGAAATCATGACACCTCCAAAAGAAAATATCAGAGCTCCAAGAAATGAACCCTAAAGAAAGGGAAAGCTGTGAAAAGACAGACAAATAATTCAGAATAATCTTTTTAAAGAAGTTCAGTGACATACTAGAATATATGGATATAAAAGTAAATTAAATTTGGGAAACAATACATGAACAAAATGAGAAATTTGACAAAGAAATATAAACAACTAAAAATATCCTAGAGATGAAGAATTACTGAACTGAAAAAAAAAAATAGAAAGTCATCAGTAGGCTCAAAGACAGAACATTTGAAATTATCTAATCAGAAGAGTAAATAAATAAATAAAGGAAGGAAGCCTATAGGAATTAAGGGACACCATCAAGAGACCTAACCTACACATAATAGGAATTCAAGAGGAAAAGAAAGAAAAAGGGCCAGAAAGCATAATTAAAGAATAATGGACTGGGTGTGGTGGTGCACATTTATAATCCTAGCACTTTGGGTGGCTGAAGTGAGAGGACTGCTTGAGCCCAGGAGTTGGAGACCAGGTTGGGCAATAGCAAGACTATTTTTGTCTCTACAAAAAATAAAAAGCCAGGCATGGTGGTATGTGCCTATAGTCTGAACTATAGGGGAGGCTGAAGCAGGATAGCTTGAGCTCAAGAGTTGGAGGCTGCAATGAACTATGATGGTGAAACTACACTCCAGCCTAATGGCTGGAAACTTCCCTAATCTTGGGAAAGATGCCAACATCCAGGTGTAGGGTACACAGAGGTCACCACTCAAATTCAACCCAAAGAGAAATCCCCAAAGCACATAATCCTCAAACTATTCAAAAATCAAAGACTGAAGAAAAAATTCTGAGACCAGCAAGCAATAAGAAACATAAAGAGGGTCAAAGAGGGTCCAATATGATTGAGAAATTCTCAGCAGAAACCCTGCAGGCCAGCAGAGAGTAGGATGATATATTCTAAGTGCTGAAAGCCAACCAAAAAAAATCTGCCAACCAAGAATGCCTTACCTAGCAAAGCTTTCTTTATAAATGAGGGAGAAATAAAAACTTTCTCAGACAAACAAAAGCTAAGGAAATTCATCACCACTAGGACTATTCTAAATTGCTGAAGGGAGTTCTTTAAGCTGAAATGAAAGGCAGCTCATTTATATAATAAAAGTTATGAAAGCATGAAACTCAGTAGTATAACTAATACAGATCCATATGCAGAGAATTCTAGGACCATGATGTATTAAGTAACTTTATCCCTAGTATGAAGGTTAGACAGAACTATTAAAAACAACTATAGCTGAAATAAATTGTTATGGGTTACATATTACAAAATGAGATGAATTCTCACATCAAAAATATATAATGTAATAAAAGAGTACAGTTATATGCAAAGTTAAATTTTTAGCGGCTTGAAATAAAGTGTTATAAGAAGTTTTTTGTAAGCCTCATGGTAACCACAAAACAGAAACCTATAGTAGATATTCAAAAAAATAGAAAGGATTAAAGGCACACCGCTAGAGAAAACCATTAAACCACAAAGGAAGACAAGAGAGGAAGAAAGAAACATAAGAAACTATTACAAAGAATCACATGCTATTAAATTGCATAACCTAGAAGAAATGAATAAATTCCTAGACACATACCAGTCACCAAGACTGAATCATGAATCAATAGAAAAATCTGAACATACCAGTAACAAGTGAGGAGATTGAATAAGTAATGAAAAGTGTCCCATAAGGCCGGGCGCGGTGGCTCGCGCCTGTAATCCTAGCACTCTGGGAGGTCAAGGTGGATGGATCGCTCAAGGTCAGGAGTTTGAGACCAGCCTGAGCAAGAGCAAGACCCTATCTCTACTAAAAAATAGAAAGAAATGATCTGGACAACTAACAATATGTATATAAAAATTAGCTGGGCATGGTGGCGCATGCCTATAGTCCCAGCTACTCGGGAGGCTGAGGCAGAAGGATCACTGGAGCCCAGGAGTTTGAGGTTGCTGTGAGCTAGGCAGACGCCACGGCACTCTAGCCCAGGCAACAGAGCAAAACTCTGTCTCAAAAAAAAAAAAAAAGTATCCCATAAAAGAAAAGCCCAGGACCTGATGACTTCACTGCTAAATTTTGCCAAACATTTAAAGAAGAACTAATACCAATCTTTCACAATCTCTTGAAAAATTGAATAGGAGAGAATATTTCCAAACTCTTATTATGAGGCCAGCATTACTCTGATACCAAAGCTAGACAAGGACATCACAAGAAAAGAGAATTACAGGCCAATATCCCCAATGAACATAGATGCAAAAATCAATAAAATTCTAGCACACCAAATTCAGTAACACAGTAAATGGATCATTCATAATGATGAAGTAGAATTTATCCTTGGAATGTAAGGATGGTTCAACATACACAAATCAATAAATGTGATATATCACATTAACAGAATGAAGGACAAAAGTCATATGATCATGTCATTAGATGTAGAAAAAGCATTTGACAAAATTCAGTGTTCTTTCATTATTAAAACAATCAATAAATTAGGTGTAGAAGAAAAGTACCTCAACACAATAATGGCCACGTAATATAAGTCCACAGCTAACATAATGCCGAACAGTTAAAAATTAAAACCTTTTCCTCTGAGATCTGGAACAAGTCAACCATGCCCACTCTTATCACTTCTATTCAACATAGTATTGGAAGTCCTTGCTAGAGCAGTTTGGCAAAAGAAAGAAATAAAAGGTATCCAGATAGGAAAGGAAGAAGTGAAATTGTTGTTGAGTGACATGATCTTATGTATAGAAAACCCTAAATACGCTACCAAAACAACTGTTAGAATTAATAAATGAATACAGTAAAGTTACAGGATACAAAATCAACACACAAAAATTGGTATCATTTCTATAAACAACAAACTGAAAAAGAAAACAATCCCATTGACAATGTCTACAAATAAATAAATAAATAAAATACTTAGGAATAAATATAACCAAGGAAGTTAAAGACCTGTACACTGAAAAATATAAAACATTAATGAAAGAAATTGAAGACACAAGTAAATGGAAAGATATCTAGTGTTCATAAATTGGAAGAATTAATAGTTAAAATGTTCATACTACCAAAGTTAATACTATCCAAATCTACAAAATTCATTGCAATCTCTATCAAAGTTCCAATGAAATTTTTATAGAAATAGAAAAAATTTTCCTAAAATTCATACGGAAATACAAAAAAACACAAATAGCTGAGGCAATCATTAGCAAAAAGAACAATGCTGGAGGCATTGCCATTACCTGATTTCAATGACGTATACTATTATACAAAACAATAGTAACTAAAACACCATGGTATTGGCATAAAAATAGACTCATCAACCAATGAAACAGAATAGAGACCTTAATAATGAACCCATGCATGTATGGTGAATTGATTTTCAACAAAGGTGCTAAGTATACACATTGGGAAACAGACAATCTCTTCCAGAAATGGTATTAGGAAAACTGCATATCCATATGCATAGAATGATATTGGATACTAATCTCACACAACATAAAAAACAACTCAAAGAGGATTAAAAACTTAAACATAAGACCTGAAACTCCGAAACTATTAGCAGAAAATACAGGGGAAAAACTACATGATATTTGGGCAATTATTTTTTAGATTCGACTCCAAAAGCTCATGCAACAAAAGCAAAAATAGACAAATGGAGTTACATAAAAATAAAAAGCTTTCTCACAACAAAGTAAACAATTAACAGTGAAGAGACAACCTTCACTGGATTGGGAGAAAATATTTGTAAGCCATACATCTGATAAGGTGTTATATCCAAAATATATAAGGAACTCAGGCAACTACAGAATGACAGCAAATAATCTGATTAAAAAATGGACAAGAGAATGAACAATATTTGGTAGTGCCTCAAAAATGACTATAATCACCAATAAGTTAAGGTATACTTTAAAATAACTAAAAGAGTGGAAGTAGAATGTTCCTAACACACAGAAATGATAAATGCCTGAGATGATGGATATCCAAATTACTCTGATTTGATTAATCCACATTGTATGCTTGTATCAAAACATCACATGTACCATATAAACATAAATAAAACTATTATGTACCCATAATATTTTAAAAAAAAAAAGAAACAGGCAAGGGACCTGAATAGACATTTCTCAAAAGAAGAAATACAGATGGCTAGGAGATACATGAAAAAATACTCAACATCACTAATCAACAGGGAAATGCAAATTAAGACTGCCATGAGATATTACCTCAGACCTTTCAGGATGGCTGTTATTAAAAAGATAAAACAAAAGTCTTGGTAAGGGAGTGGAGAAAAGGGGATGCTTATAAACTTGGTGAGAACATAAATTTGTATAGCCATTTTGGAAAACTGTATGGAGATTTCTCAAAAACCTAGAAATAGAATTACCATATGATCCAGTAATCCCACTTCTGGATATTTACTCAAAAGATTTGAAATTGGTATGTTGAAGAGATGTCTGCACTTTTATGTTCATTGCAGCACTGTTCACAATAGCTAAAATATGGAATCAACCTAAGTGTTATTGACAGATAAATGGATAAAGAAAATGTGCTATATATACACAATGGAATATGATTCAGCCTTTAAAAAGAAAGAAATTTTGTCATTTGTGACAACACAAATAGAATTGGAGAACATTATGCTATGTGAAATAGGCCAGGCTGAAAGAGAGAAATACTGCATGTTCTTAGTTATATGTGGAATCTAAAACAATCAAACTCAAAGAATGATGGTTACCAAGGGATGGGGATGGCAAAGTGGGGAGATGATGGTTGAAGGGTAGAAAGCTTCAATTAAATAGGATGAATAATTTGCTTCTTTTTTTTTACTTTTTTTACTTTTTTACTTTCTTCTTTTTTACTTTTAACTTTTAGCTTTTAGATATATTGCACAGTATGTGCAATTTTACTTGAATATATTATAATATAGAATATTTACTTGAATGTATTATAGTAAATAAATGTACACTTTTAAATCACTGAGTAAATTTCAATGTTCTTACCACAAAAAAATAAATATTTGAGGTGATGAATATATGTTAGTTTGATTTAATTATTCCACAATTGTATTTATAAATCATAAGATCACTTTGTACCCCCTAAATGTGCATAACAATTTTTTTAAAATTTACCATTAAAAATAAAAATTTTAAAAATGTATAAAAACATTAAAAACTGTTTTTGCCCTACTGATTGTCACATATGAAAGGAACATAAGAATATTCTCAAATTTTCAAAGGCTCAGAAAATATGTCTTTCTCAAACTCATGTAGAAAAGAGGGTATGAAGACATACTCCATAATGGAAAGATTTTTTAACTTTCTTTAACGACTTCATTAAAACAGCTGTGCCTACTATGTTGCCAAATCCAGTTGTCAATTTTCAATTTTCATTTTACTCAGCTTATGAATGGCAGTTGAAGCAATATATTACTTCATCCCTCTTGAACATACTTTTAAATTTAATTTCTAATACATTATTCTTGATTTTTTACTTACTTTACTGGCCACTCCTTCTCCATTTCTCTTCCTGTTTTTTCCTTATGGATCCAACTTTATATATTGGAGCACCAAAGGGCTTAGTCTTTTTGCACTTACTCTTTGGTGATCTCAGCCATTTTGTGGCTTTAAATACCATAAACCAGTAACTCCTAAATTTGTATCTCTAGTGTGGACCAATTTGAACCAATTCATATAGACTAAAGCTGTTTTTGTGCTTAACACCTCCACCTGAATGTTGGCATCTTTAACTTAACATGTCAAACCAAGCTATTGATTTACACGAGACCCCAACTCTCGCTCCCAAAAACTATGGAATCATTATTCACTCCTCTCTTTTTCTTATGCATATATCCAATCCATCAGCTGATCATTTAGTCCTACCTTCAAAATATATTCAGAATCTGACTGCTTTCTACTATTTTCATTATTATTATTTTAGTTCGTTTGGGCTGCGATAACACTATAGATTGGATGGCTTATAAACAAGGAACATATCTTTCTCACAGTTCTGGAGAAATTTCTTTAAAAAGAAAGGGAAGTCCAAGATCAAAGCATAGGTAGATTTCTTGTCTGGTAAGGGCCAGTTTCCTGGTTCACAGATGGTGCCTTCTCACTGTATAGGGCAAAGGAGCTCTCTTAGGCTTATTTTATAAGGATACTAATCCTATTTATGAGGGTTTTGCCCTTATGACCTAATCACCTCTCCAGGGGAGGTGATTATGTCTACCTCTTAATATTATCACCTTAGTGGTTAGAATTTCAACATAAGGATTTCGGGGGGGACACAAACATTCAGACCATAGCAACTTTCCTGCAGTTCTAAGCACACATCTTTGGATTTTTCAGCAACTCCAATATGGTCTAACTTCCATTCTTGTTCTGCTATAGTCCATTCCTCACACCGAAGTCAGAAATCTCTTCCATAGGTAAGTGAGATCATGTCATTTATTTGGTTAAAACCACTCATGGGTTTCCTACTCAGGGTAAAAATTTGAAGTCCTTATAATGGTTTAAAAGGCCCAACACAATATTGCACTATCTATGGCACTCTCTGACCTTATCTCTTGATGCTTTTCTTCTTGACCATTTCAGCCTATTTGCTGTTCTGTGAACAAACTGTAGTCATGCTCCTTCTGTCATACCTTTGCCCATCTTGTTCCTTCTGTCTGGGAAGCTCTTCCCTTTGTGTCTATATACCTCATTCCTTTAGTTTTTAAAAGTCTTTACTAAGATATGGTCTTATCAGTGAAGCCCTTTTCACTATCTCTGGAACTTTTTGTACATCTTGGCTCCACTGTTTTTCTCTGTAAGACTTGTTACAATCATAGCAGGAGTTTGTAAACTATGGCCAGTGAGCTAAATCTCACCTACCACCTATTTTTGTAGATAAAGTTTTCTTAGAACACAGCTATGCCCACTTTTTTACATGTTGTGCTTTGTTGCTTTCTCACTGTAATGGCAGCATTAAGTAGTTGTAACAAATACACAAGGCCCACAAAGCCTAAAATATTTAGTATTTGGCCCTTTAAAGAAAAAGTTTTCTGACTCTGATATATATTGTATATTTCCTTTGTGTTTACAGCCTGTTCTACTAGAAAGTAAGGCCTACGAGGGCAGGTTATTTTTTTTTTTTCCACTGCTGTATCCCCAGCACCTAGAAATGTACCTAGTACATAATAGGTGCTCAGTAAGTATTTCTGGAACAAATAAATGACTAAAAGATAGAAATGATGTGGATATGATATAGTAATATATTAAAAGTTTTTAAGTTTTAAAGACAAAATCTCAATAGATTATAAACTTTGCTATTATATGCCATTATCATCTAAATAATAACTATTAACATACTTTCAATTAAGCATGGTTTCAATTAAGAGACTCCTGCTTAAAACTGGTAAAAAGCTACAGAATGTTCCTCCTTTGATACCTACTAATATGAGCTATAACAATTTAAGAAAGAAGAAAAAAAGGTAAGAACAGCAAAACTAGAAAAAAAAAAAGAACAAAATATTCCCCAGCATCAACTGGAAATAACAAACAGGATATAATCTCATTTCATAAATTTCAAAAGATGATAGCCAAGGGAAGAAATAGAAAATTTGCTGAATCATAATATAGTGCCCCGCCCCACATCCTACTTCCCAAAAGCTATGATCTTGAGATTCATCATTAATACACCTAAAATAGTAGGGGAATAGATGTATGGGGTCTTTTTACATTTTTGTTTTTCTTACTGTGTGAAAGTAGAAACACCTGAGAAAAGATGACTAAAAGCTGAAAATTGAAGGATTAGGGCTGATTTCTTGACAGAAGCAGAAGCTTCAAGATTCCTGAATTGGG
Organism: Avahi laniger; assembly: GCA_963575035.1. Taxonomy (NCBI): domain Eukaryota; kingdom Metazoa; phylum Chordata; class Mammalia; order Primates; family Indriidae; genus Avahi; species Avahi laniger. The sequence continues at coordinate 6,406 of CAUYSK010096429.1, read as the reverse complement.
GGAATGATCTAAATTTCAAGGACCTTTTCCCTATGAAACAAAGTGTGTTCCCTCCCCTGAGTAGATAGGGTAAACCTCCCAGAAAATCTCAAAGAACTGAACCCAATTCCTCCAACAGAAGCTGCACATAAAGGTTGCCACAAAATTCTAGCTGAATTGTCTGCCCTCTTATACTTTATCCATACTCGGTTGCTCACAGTATGAACAACCATTTTTCTTTGCCATTTCACAAAATCCACCTTGTGTCACCTTGTTGCCAGGTGATTTCTATCATTTGTTTTGCTTCTCAGAAGATAATTTGTCTCTCTAGATTATTTCTCTTCATTAAATATATGGAGGGAAAAAGAGACATAAAAAGTAATTTGAATTAATTCAAGCTAGGGATATTTTAAAGTTATTGTCTTTTAAATAAAACCCAATGACATTTTTGGTAAACTGTTCTGGTAAAACAGTAAAAGCTTTCCAGAATAAGCACAAAATAATGCTTTCCAGTATACTCGTCTCCAAAGGTGGAGAAGACACTAAAGCTAAGGAAGTATCATTCAGTGTTACACTCTTCAGAGCAAAAACAAATATATAACCACACAGTTGCTAAGTTTATTAAACCAGCATCAAAATAATAAATATTTTTGTCTAGAGTGAAGGCAACATCAAGCTGGCAAAATTTCCTTAACATGTCATCATTTTGGACAGTATAATATCAGTGATACACAATATGAAAGCTCAGTTAGTCTAACATGTTGCATGCTAATAGATAATCAACTTTACAGTTGGATGCAAACCTACGTGAAGAGTATGAATGAACCTTTGATCTATAATGTAGTTCAGATAGTAGGGACAAGTGCTTGACAATTTCTTGTTCCTTTTGAATCATTGAAAACTTTTGCAAAAATGGGAATAGATTTTTAAAAATTGGTTTAAGATTATTTTGTGAGTCAAAAAGTTTTCTGAAAATGGTATATTGGGATCAGTATTCACAGAGTAGCAGCTATAGGACAAGAAAGAACATCTCGCCCGGGCACGGTGGCTCACATCTATAATCCTAGCACTCTGGGAGGCCGAGGCAAGAGGATTGCTTGAGCTCAGAAGTTCGAGACCAGCCTGAGCAAGAGCGAGACCTCATCTCTACTATAAATAGAAAAAATTAGCCAAACAACTAAAAATACAAAAAAAAAAAATTAGCCGGGTTCGGTGGCGAGTGCCTGTAGTCCCAGCTACCCAGGAGGCTGAGGCAGGAGGATCACTTAAGCCCAGGAGTTTGAGGTTGCTGTGAGCTAGGCTGATGCCACGGCACTCTAGCCTGGGCAACAGAGTGAGACTTTGTCTCAAAAAAAAAAAAAAAAAAAAAGAACATCTCTACACTAGTTAAAGAAATTACACTTGAATATTAATTCTTACACTGTGCTATTCCCAGAGCATAACTATCTGTAAACAATACGAACCCTGACCTTGATTCCCTTGTTAAAGGTAGTAGTTTAAATTGTACTCGTGATTGAATTTTGGTCCTGGAGTGGGTATTTTTTAGAATGCTTTGAAAATAAGTGGGCAGTGAATATAAAACTCTGGTCTACAACATGAAATAATCTGACTGTCAAGATAGGCCAGATGCCATGACTCACGCCTGTAATCCAAGCACTCTGGGAGGCTGAGGAGGGAGGATCGCTTGAGGTCAGGAGTTCGAGAACAGCCTGAGCAAGATGAGACCCTGTCTCTACAGAAAAGTTAGCCAGGCATGATGGTGCGTCTATAGTCCCAGATACTCTGGAGGCTTAGGCAGGAGGATCTCTTGAGCCCAGGGGTTTGAGGTTATAGTGAGCTGTGATGATGCCACTGTATTCCAGCCCACATGACAGAGTGAGATGCTATCTCAAAAAAAAAAAAATGTACATTGGAACTTTACTTTTTCATAAATGATCTGAGCAACTGCTTGCCAAATTGTTGATAGTTTTCAAATATTAGAAGATTATTTCTCTATTTTTTGTTCTATTGACAATGTAATATTTTAATTTGCATTATTTACATTTTTCCGTCAACTTAAGTCTAGACTGTCAACGCAACATTAACATTTCCATGGTATAAGCATTTCCACCATGGCTGATGTCAGGCTACCGAGGTGACATCACTGAACAGTTAGGAAGAGATGGGCAGTAGCATACCACTATATAATTTTTTATTTTAATTAATTAATTAATTAATTTTTTGTTATGCTACATAAATAGACATAGACATAAATAACCTCGAATGTATACATAATAATAAAATATAGTAAAATAAGAATTTCGAGGATTTGTTTCTTTTCAATATAATTTAAGTTTGAAATTTTTTTTTTTGGTAATGACTGTGTTTAATAAACAGCTTGCAAAATCGCTGAAATTTAACATTTGACTTTCATGAGCTGGTATGAATCAGGCCCAACCCATTGCAGCTCCTGTAGTGGTGGTGCACACAATCTACTACACAGCCTTCTGTGACTGACTTGAGCAACAATCTGTTAATTCAGTTAATTCAATCAACTTAAGTCTATTTATTGTTATGTCCTAAGCTTTCATAGAGGATTGCTATGGGAAAGACCATACAAATGATATCTATGCATCTGCTGTAAATTTTATTCAAAAACTTTCTCTGAGGCCGGGCGCTGTGGCTCACGCCTGTAATCCTAGCACTCTGGGAGGCCAAGGCGGGCGGATTGTTTGAGCTCAGGAGTTCAAAACCAGCCTGAGCAAGAGTGAGACCCCATCTCTACTAAAAATAGAAAGAAATTAATTGAACAACTAAAAATATATAGAAAAAACTAGCCAGGCATGGTGGCGCATGCCTGTAGTCCCAGCCACTCGGGAGGCTGAGGCAGGAGGATCGCTTGAGCCCAGGAGTTTGAGGTTGCTGTGAGCTAGGCTGACGCCACGGCACTCTAGCCCTGTCAACACAGTGAGACTCTGTCTCAAAAAAAAAACAAACAAAAAAAAACTTTCTCTAATATGTTATTCCTATACTTCTTTTAAGTTTGTCTTAATGAATTCAATTGGTACATTTTTTTCTTTACCAGATAAGGAGAATGGTATCATATTCCCTCTTTGTTTTGTCCACCTTGAAATTCACAGGTAAATTGTGTCAATTTACCTATAGCTGTTAGTATAGGACAATGATATTTTTGAACTTCTTTTTAAAAAATGAAATCTATGTTGAAATCTTATTTTTATAAATATGCATACACATATACGTCTACATACACACATATATACATATATACTTATACAATTTCAAATTTGGTTTCTTATCAACATTTGATAGAAAATGTTGAGTATATTCTTGACTTGTTACCTTTATTTACCAGTTTTCAAAATAATGAATTGGTTCCCTAGCATCATTCAAAGGTGAACAATGAGTTTTTAAAAATATAATTATGAACTCACATATTAAAATATATTTATGTTTCAATCCATTGCAGTTGTTAATGATGTTCAAATTGTCTCATCTTTGGCCAGTGGGAGCCACTTCATGTTGGATTCCATAAATTGGCTCCCAAGTTCTTTGACATAATATCAATAATCTTTGATAATTTCCATGGTTAATGATATGACAGAGTATTTTAAGCTTATCTTGAGTATTTCCTGTCCCAAATTTGGAATCAGCCATTGCTTAAAGGAATTCTTTTCAGGTGCAGATGGTGTTTAGAAACCATAATCTGGGTACTGCAGGTATATGCTTGTTGCTGTTGCACTGGTCCCTTTTTCTAGGCATTTACAGTGGGCAGAACTAAGAAATGTGTGTTTTTAAATATAAAATATGCAATGAGTTTATTCTAATACATCTATTTGAAATTCAGGATCATAGAGTTTTTGTGTAACTCAAAAATTAATTTCCCCAAAACACCAATTTATTTGTTTGCTTTTTCTTAGACTGTGTATGCAACAGTGTTACAATAATAGCTTAAAATATGATTACTGATACCAATTTAAGTTGCTGTTTTGTTGCTATTGCTTTGAAGTTCTTTTTCTTAGGTTATAGCCTGTAAGGATTACTGTATACTATTAAATTATTGTGTGTGTGCATAAACATGCACACATGTTTATGTGTTTAATTATTGTGTTTTAAACTCATTTGGAATTGTTCTTCCCTGTATGGTTATGCTACCAAATCCATGTATAATTAAGTTCATTTATTTAATTTAGCTTTCATTTTTATTGGATTGCTTTTTAACTGTAACTTTGTTTTTGTTTTATAATGAGGTAAGTTATTTCACATGGTTCCAAAATCAGATCTACAAAACAGATTTTATGTGAAATCCACATACTATTCCTCGCTTTATTACCCTGCTCCTTTCCTTTTGCTATGTAACTATGTTTTTTGAAGGTTTTAATTTATCCTTTCAGTAAAAAATATAGACAAATACATAGATGAATGGTAGAATACTATAGTGTGAAGTACTTCATACCACATATGTCCCTCATTCCTTTTTAAAAATTACATAGTACTTCACTATGTGGATATACCATAATTAATTCAATCATTTCGCTATGATGGACATTTGGGTTATTTCCAGGCTTTTGCTATAACAAAGGCGCTTCAATGGATACACACACACACACACATACACATTTATATACCTATATATATATATATATATACACACACACACACACACACACACACACACTCCTATATCCTATATGACTGTTTTCATATTTTTATCAGTGTTGGTCAGATTCTTGGCAGTGAGAGTTGCTAGTCAAAAAATAAATACCAAAAATAAATAAATAAATAAATAAATAAATAACTCCCCAGAAGCCTGGAGCTTAAATAAATAAATAAATACCTATGTAATTTTGTTGCATACTGCCAAATTCTTCCTTGTTGGAGTTTTTCCATTTTGTACTCCAACAAGCCAAAAAAGAAAAAAAAAAGTGCTCCTTTCCCCCACAAAAGGTTCAGTTATGGGCTGTTGTGAAACTTTTGAGTTTTTGCCAACCTGATGGATGAGAACTAGTATCTCAGTGATTCTTAATTTGCATTTCTCTTATTATGAGAAAGGTTGTGAATGTTTTTATTTAAGGGGCATCTGTATTTTCTTTTTCTTTTTTTTGTAGAGACAAAGTCTTGCAATGTTGCCCAGGCTGGAGTGCAGTTGTTATTCACAGGCCCAGTCATCACGCACAACACCCTGAAACTCCTGGGCTCAAATGATATTCCTGCCTCAGCCTTCTTAGTAGCTGTGACTCCAGGCAGGCACCATTGTGCCTGGCTGTATTTCTTTTTTTTTTTTCTGTAAAATGCCTGTTTATATATCTCTTGCCATTTTGCCATCAGGTTGGTCTTTTTCTTCTCTATTTTTAGATACTCTTTATATAAAAGGTTATTAAATTGTCTCTTATTAAGTTACACGTATTTTTTTACAGTGTGTCATTTGTCTTTGCTTGTGGTGTTTTTTCTTTTCTTTTTTGCCATACAAAAGCTTTTAATTTTATGTAGTGAGATTTACCAATATTTTACTTTATTGCATCTGCTTTTGACAATTGCTAGCAAAGTTTATTTTTCAGTTATTAAGGAATTCACCCACAATTTCTTCCAGTACTCCTGTAGATTCAATTTTTTATATTAAAATATCTGATCTTTTTCAAATTTATTCTTGGAACACATCTAAATTTATCCTTTTCCTTATGAATACCCAGTTATCTAAACTCTAATTATTAAAAAGTCTGTCTCTTCCTCATTTCTTTGAGATACCAGCTTCTATCTATACTAAACTTCTATATGTACTTGGGCCAATTTCTCAATTTCCTATTGTGTTTTGGTCTTTTATTCATGTGCCAATGCCAACTGTTAAATTATAAAGGTTTCATAATATTTTAATAACTGATTTGATTGCTCCCTTCAAAGCTCTTCTTTTTCAAAGATTTCTGTGCTTTTCTTATTTCTGTTTCCAAATGAATTTTATAATCAATTTGTGCTCATAGCCATGTTCTTAATCAGAGCTGTTTATCAGAAGGACCTTTAGAGTTAAAAAAGAAAAGAAATACTTCACCCACCCAGAACCAGTGAATTTCTGGACATTGGGAGTGGGAATATATATTCTGAAAAATCTCAGGAGTTGATTCTGATAATCTCAGTTTTAAAAGAGGCTTATAGAGCATAATATTCAAGTTCTAATTCCAGACTACTTTATGATTTGTTTTCCCTTATGTATTTGGGACCATAATTAATGATTCTATCATCTACCCAGTTTTTAAGCTAGAAATTTCTCTAGTCTTCCTTTACTCATTCTTCTCCCTTTTTTTTTTTTTTTTTGAGACAGAGTCTCACTCTCTTGCCTGGAGCGAGTGCCGTGGCGTCAGCCTAGCTCACAGCAACCTCAAACTCCTGGGCTCAGGCAATCCTACTGTCTCAGCCTCCCAAGTAGCTGGGACTACAG
>CAUYSK010096428.1:0-12463 GCA_963575035.1 Avahi laniger | reverse complement strand
TCGCCCTGTTTCGCAGATGAGGTCAGTGAGGCTCACGGTGATTAGCTAACCTGGCTGGTTAGCTGGGATCAGAAGCCAGGTCTCGCTCACTCCAGAGCCTCTACCCCTAAGCCCAGCAATGGTTGAGCAGGGCCAGTTTTGCACTTGGCACTTGACAATATCTAGAGACATTTTTGGTTGTTCTAGGGGGTGCTCTTGGCATCTGGTGGGTAGAGGCCAAAGATGCCGCTAAACATCCTACAACACACAGGACAATCCCCACGGCAAAGAACCATGGGCCGAGAATGGAAATACTGCTGGGGTCGAGACACCTGCCTCAACTCCAGGCTGTGATTAAGAGCAATGCAGGGGACCTCAGCTTGAGGATTTAAAATTTCCCCCAAAGCCTTAAAATACACATGGCAGCTCGTCAACCATGGCTATCTCTGGGTGGTGAGAACGCTGGTGAGTTTTACTTTTTCTTCTTTTGGCAAAACTGCATTTTCTAAATTATCTTCAATGAATATGCATTAGTCTTATAATCAAATAAATCTCAGCTTTTTAAAGAAGTCCGCGGGCTCCGAGCTGGAGAACCCTTCTAGGGTACCATCCCACTATGGGATGCCACGTTTCAGGAGGGAGGATGCCATGCTGGGATTTCATCCCTCCGAGCCCGGTTCCTGGTGGGTAACGCGGAGACGGTGACCTCTCAGGCCTGCACCATGGTGCGTTTTCTGGGTGTCCGGCCAGGGCCCAGGCACTTTGCTAACCCCGGGACGGAGAAGCAGCTTTGCCCACGGTTGTGCACGTGGTCGGTGGTAAAACTGAGACTTGACCCAAGCAGCGTTTGACTCCTCGGGTACAAGAGCTGCATCTTTTCTCTCTTGCTCTGGTCGTCCAAGGCCCGACGGGATCGGGACGCAGACCAGCTCCGTCATCAGTATCTGGCCTGGATCAAGGAAGCTGCCTCGCTCAAACCCTCCCAGGCAGGTGATAAACGCCAGGCCTGCCGGAAAAGAGGAAGGAAGGAGACCAGGAGGCTCGCGGGAGGCCGGAGCTGCTCTGCCTTCTCTCTGCCTCACTCCTGAGGGAGGAAGGTCCTCTGGTGCGAGCCCCGCCCTCGTAGGGCGGCAGGCTGAGCTCAGGGGAGCCCCCTAAAGGACCTGCTGCTCCCCCAAACGTTGCCAGTCAGCTCTGGGGCGTGACCCCATGTGGGTAGCATTGCCAGGGTTGGCGTGTGTTTTAGCACAAGTGTGTCCCATGCAATATCTGGGACACATAATACCGAAAAATCATTGGTTGTTTATTTGTTAATTACATATCCTCTATTTTATATGGCAACCCCCCCCCAGAGCTCCCCGACGTCTGAGGGTGAGGGAGGAAAAGGGCTGCGGAGGTGGCCTTTATCCTGACAACTCTGTTTGGACTGGGCTGCGATGACCCCCTTCTTGCTGGGCTCCAACACTCTCTGATTCCACATCTTTCTTAAAGGCACATTTGTTCCCTTCCTTTTCCTGCACAGTATCCGCCTTGGCTCCCCATTTCCATGGGCTAAAGGCCAAACCCTTAGCTGAGTCTGTCCCGAGCAGCAGTGCCCCCCAGGGCCTGGCTTGGTAAACGCCTGCTGAAAGAGCAGGGGAGGAGGGGCCCCTGCCAACAGCCTCCCTCTCACCCCGGTCCCTCGCACATCCTGCCGGGAACACACTGAGCTTCTCTCGTTCTCCACCGCCACCTGCCTCTGAGCACCCCCCCAGCCCCCAGCTCACTCTCAAATCTCAGCTTTTCCCTGACTTGCACGGGGGCTTCCGTGCTGCGAAGAACGCCTGACCTCCCTGGGTTCTCTTCAGACCCTCAGTGGATTGGATCATGTCCACCCACACTGGGGAGGACCATCTTCCTTACTCACTTACTGATTCAAATGCTCATCTCTTCTGGAAACACCCTCGCAGACACACCCAGAAATAACGCTTTACCAAGCCAGCTGGGCACCCCTTAGCCCAGGCAAGTTGACACTTAAAATTAACCATCACATGGAGGATGAGGAGGAAGCAGGCGGGAGAAGGGGGTACGGCTGGGGGCGGGCAGAGGGAAAGGCCCTGCAAAGGCAAGGAGGTGAGCTCGAGACAAGTTCGCTGTGACTGCCAAGATGCTTCAGTGTCCCTGGAGCACAGGCTGTGCAGCAGGGAGTGGGGACCCGAGAGGTTGGGGTAGGCACTTGACCTTGAGGGCAGGTGCGGAGACACAGTTTCTGCTCCCTCCTGACTCATGCGCTCCCCTTCTCTTCCTGGCCCCTTGCGGGGGGTCACATGGGGCCACATGACTTCTTATGGCCAATGGGCTGTGAGCAGAAGTGAGATGTGTCCCTTCCAGGCTGAAGCACTTAAGAGCCAGTGTGTGACCCGGAGTTCTCCTGCCCCACAACGGGGACCCTGGAGCCACGTGCAGCTGTAGGATGGAAACACACAGAGATCTGAGTCACCATTCAGCAGGGAGCTTCCCTGGAGAGGCACCGGATCTAGACCCACAGCAGACTTTGTGTGAATGGAAAGTAAACATCCAGGTTAAGCCACAGGGACTTTGCAGTTTGTTACAGCAGTGTAGTCCAACCGAGTCTGGACTAACCAGATCTGAGGGTGGAGGAGAGGACAGGTGTGGTGACTCATGCTTGGGGAGATGCTTTGGTGAGACAGGCTCAACAGGTATCAAATACTTAGGTCTGGAGTGAATGTCTGCAAATGAGTTCATTTCCATTGGGATTCGATTCCGGTCTCTGCTCCTTAAACTGAAACCTCTGTCTTGTGCTTTGTGGGTACACGGTGAGCAAGTGGTAAACAGAGAAGAACGGAGACTGGACAACCTCCGAGCCAGCCTTGACCCAGCCTCCTGTGGACAAAGATATAGAAGGAGCATCCAGGGGCTTGTGTCACCCCCTTTCTCCTCTGCCTCTGGCATGAGCACTTACCCCAGGCTCCTTTACAACCTGAAGTGGGGTGTGCCCCCCAAATCTGGCCAAGGAGCCATGTTAGCAAGTCTCCTCAAAGGCTGCTGGGAAGTGGATCTCAGATCAAAGGACATAGACTTACAAGGAGAGAGCCCCTCGCCTATGCTCTGCCTCCTGCCTGGCGTGCAGGGGATGGGCAGAGACACTGTGCCTGGAGCCGGGGCACCCATCTGTCTTAGGGCTGTGAGATAACAAATCCAAGGTCAACCCAGAAAGGAGGCGGGGAAGGGGTTTATGTCCCTGACGACATTGTTATGATATGAAATATTTTTGTGCTTCTGCTGCTCAGACCTCTTTTCAAGACAAGAGCAAATATTCTCATCCTTTTAACTGTTATTCAGGGGTTTTGCCACTGGTAACAAAATTCACCCTAACTGATAGACATTTCTCCTTTAAAAATACAACCAATCAATCAACCAGTAGTGTAAATGCTTATCTCAGCCCAGGAGGGTGGCTCCCACCAACAATTCAAGGGAAGATAAAGCCAGTTGTCTCCATAAGCTTGTCATATCCACCTCGGACATGTCTGGGATCTGAGAGGCAGAGGCGCTGGGTGTTTTCGCATCTCCTTACTTTGGGACCTTGGCCGCTGCTCGTGCAGGCTGGGGACATTCAAGGGCTGTGTTAAAAGCTTCAGTCCCCAGGCTGGGATCTGAGGCTGATCTGACGCTTTTCACGTGTCCTCCCCGGAGCTCAGCGTGCAGCCCGCAGCCATCCGTGAAGGGCGCTTGCAGGCACAATCCTCATGGATGCTCCCCGCAACTGCAGGAGGCCACCGTGGCCTCCCACAGACAAATACCTGCTCCTCCATTCAGGCGGGGCCTAGGTCTCTCTCCTTTCCACAGCAACAAGCAGAATGCCGAGGCCAGCAGAGGACACACCAGTGTTTTCTTGGTTTCTCATTATTTGGTCTGCAGTGATCACATGGACACAATCTTAAAATCATAGAATGTAAGAGTGCAAGGGAAATTGGTGAGCAGTGGGCCCAGGGCATTCACTTTACAAAAGGGAAAATGAGGCCCGGAAAGGAAGCAGGGTTGGCCTAAGCTCATGCCGTAACTTGGAGACAAAGCTGCAACTAAAACTCAGGTCTCCTTGAGCATAGAATAATCTCTTAAACATAAACCAGGTGCACATACCTATATGCGCACGCAGGTGTTATAATAAAGCAGAAGGCTGTTCCTTCTTGTTTTTGAAATGAGATCATAAACTGCTTGTGGTCAAATGCATTAATATGTGACACAGAGGGCTTATTGCCCCCGTAACTGAAAAGTCCCGGGACAGGTCCGACTGGACGCAGTAGGTTAAGAGATCTCTGGGTGTTCCCTTCCCTCACTCTACTGCCCTCCATGTGGACTCTCCCACCCCACACTGCTAGCCGTGGTCAGGGGACAGGCGCTCAGCCCCCTCCCAGCTCCCGAACAGGAGTGGGCACATCCTCCAACAGAGAGCTGTGCTGCCGTCGGAAGAGGCGGGGAAGGGGGACGCAGGAACAGCAGACGCCCACCCCAGTAAGGAAAGGGCCTCAGAGTCCCTTTGTTCCCCTAGAGATCACCACAGACCCTAAAAAAAAGACTCCCACATATGAATGAATGAATGAATGAATGGGTGTTTAATAAACACTCACTGAGTGTGGTACTGTTACTGTGGTATACTTACGCCACCGCCCCCCAGGACTGCCCTCTCTCTCCTCACATTTCCCCACTCCCGCCCCAAGCTCTCTGCGAGACGTTGCAGAAGCCACCCATCTGGGTTGTTCTAATGAGTCAGTGAATGCCCCTGTCCAATGCTGGCCAAAAGCTGCGCCCCCAGGCGCTCTCTGCCGTGACGGGAAGGCCGACTGCAGCAGCACAAAGGACCACTACTCAGCAGTGACGGGCACGGGTTGAATCCTGGGTTTAGATCCCAGCTTGCACCTTGGTAGCTGAGGGTCTTCCTGCTTCTCAGTGTCCTTATCGGTAAGGTGGGGATAATACCGGCCCTACCTGGGGGGAGCCAGTGTAAGGCCACATGAGTGTATGGGAAGCCCGTGGCATGGTGCTTGGAATGTCATGGGCAACCACAATTAGGCATTCTTGGTCCCACAGGGATGTTCTTAAGTCACTGTCGTCCGATACACTTATTGGACCAGTGTTCACTTTGCAGGGAGCACACCGCCCCTCCCCAGGGAGCGGGACAGGACACAGACACACCTTGACCATAAGGGAGGGGGAGGGGTACCAGGTAGGAGATACAGCAAATCCACGGGCTAACACAGTCTATGAACGACTTCTGCAAACACGGGCTCACTTAACCCTCACAATAATCCGGGAAGTAGATCCTGCTGTGGCTCCCTTTATACAGATGAGGAAAACTGAGGCTCAGAAAGTCTAAGTCATTTGCCTGCCTGATTTACATAGCTAGAAAGTGACTCTTTCTACTGTCTTTAATATCAGACTGGAGCCCAAGACCCTGTTTCCACCCCCCGACCCCCTCCTACCCTAGAGAGGACACCGCCCCAGTCACTCCCTCGGGGGACGGTTCACGGCTCCTGTGAAACAGACACGGACACACGTGTAGCTGGGTGCTCAGCGTCCTCCTTACAGCCTTCTCCTTCGCTGTTCTGAGAGCTCCACTCTGCCACTTCCTGCTGTGATCCGGGGCAGGTGACTAAGCCAGTCTCTGCCTCCCCTTCCTCTCCGTGACGAGGATGGCACTGTGCCGCCCTCGCAGGCTGCTGAGGGGGTTAAAGGCGATGCGTGCGTGTCCAGCACAGAGCTAGGTGGGCAGCAGCAGCGCACGGCAGCCGCGGTGCCCTTTGTATCTTCCCCAGGCCTGCCTGCGTCTCGTCACTTGTCATGCAGGTTTCAGTCAGCACCTAGAAGCTTCTGTGCTCGCAATATTTATCTGCCTCTTGGCTGTTGGACTAGCTGGGGTGGGGCTGCAAGTCACCACGTCTCCGTAGACTCATTTCCGTTCCAAGGGGGATGGATAAAAACTTGAACTGATCCCGGCTGCCATGCTTTGACAGGCGCCTCCTTGGTTCACCTTCTCCAAATCGCTCTCTGCAAACAGCTCCTTCCGCAGAGGCTCTGAGTGGAGGCACAGCCGGTCGCTTCAGCGACTGTCCTCATCGTCCTCCTGGAACTGGGCCGTGGCCCTGCTGAGCCCAATTCATCAGAGATGGGGTTCACTTTTTCACTTTCCTTGGACTATGTGCTTTGAAACCCTGACAATAAAGCATTTTGACAGTCTCTCAGCAAGAATTTCTCAATTGCCATCAGCGTAAGCCAGTTCCAGAACACCGAAGTGGAGAAGCAATGCACCCAAAGAACGTGGGTGCAGCGGCGTGTTCACAGCAGCCAAAAGGGGGAAACAAGCCCGGCGCCCACGTAGCAGTGAAGGGTTAGGGGAATGCACTGCGCATGTACCACGGGCTGTTATTCAGCCTTAAAAAGGAAGGAAGCACTGATACGTGCTACCATGTAAATGACCCTTAAACACAATTTGTTAAGTAAAAGAAGCCAGACACAAAAAGTCACATGTCGCGTGATTCCATTTGTATGGAGTATCCGGAATAGGTACACGCACGGGCACAGAACGCAGTTCCGTAGTTGCTAGAGGCTGGGGAGAGGCGGGAACAGGACGTGATTGCTTAACGGGTGGGGGGTTCCTTTTGGGGCGATGATGATGTTTTGGAATTAGATCGAGGTGACAGTGGTACAACACTGTGAATAGACTAAATGCCACCGAATTTACTTTAAAATGGTTAGTGTCATGGCAATTTTTGCCTCAATTTTTTAAAACAGAGAGATCAAATTGTTAAGACTTTTTTTTTTTAAAGAAAAAGGAACATAGGCTGGCCCAGAAGATGAAAGAAAAGCTAAAGCGCCGGGCTTGGGAGAGGGCAGGCCTGGGTGGCGGGGCTTCTCCTGCCACGAGTCAGCATCCGCCCGATTTGGGACCTCGAGTCAGAGACCCAGACAAGCCTCAGGCCCACACCCTCCCTCAGCCAGGAGAGCGCAGGAACTGGATTGACAGTCTCTCCAAGCTACACAGGAGAAGAGAGACGGGAAAATTAATACTTTGTTGCCCAAAGAAGGGAGACAGCGGGTGGGAAGACAAAACCGTACAGGCCTGAGGAGAGGGAAGCTGGAGATGTGCTCCGAGGCAGGGACGGAGGTCACCCATGCCCTTCCCCCGTCATTGCTGAGGGCGCCCATCCCTGAGCTGCAGCTGTGAGTGACTCCGCCCTGCCCCTCCGTCAGAGAGCCCCATGTCCCCAGTCTGAGACCAGGGCATGGATGGGCACATGGCCCACATGGGACCAACCCAATCCTCGCAGAAGCTCCAAGGAAAGACCCCTCTTCCTGCAGGAGTCTGCGGGAGGCCACCACCTCCCATCTGCGTCTGAGCTGGGGGTGGGCTCAGATCCGCCCGAGTGGAGTGGACAGAGCGCGGGGGAGGGGAGGTTCCCCAAAAGGAAATCAAGATGCTGCTTCCAGAAGAAGAGAGAATGTGGGCTAGACTGGTCAAAACAGCAGATGGTCATCACAGACATTATCATCAGAAGGTTCCAGAACGGTGCTGACGTGCTGCCAATATCAGCCATGGGTCTCCGGGTGATCCCGAATTACCCAGACCACTTAGCTCTCAATTCCCAGCTTCTGGAAAGGGGGAATCCAGGTCAGAAAGTGGCTCACGGATCCCAAATGAGGCGTAGACTATTTGGCTTAGCTGCCCAAGTTGGACGCAGGACTCCGATTATTCAGGTTTTATTTGCAACTCCCAGCTCTCGCTGACACTGTAATTATTTCATCAGGACGCTGCTTCGGGCCGGGTTTTGTTTTTCCCCAGCAGCCGCCGCAGGCTTGGTTGTGCACAGAAGGCGGGACGTGGATGAGCCGGGAGCAGCGCGCAGGAGTCGGGGCTGCTGGGCGGTGGATGCGAGACGAGGCTTGAGGGTCTCGCTCTGCTGGGCCACCTGCGTCACCTGCCCGTATCTTGTTAGGAATGACTTCTGACTGCCTAGGTGCCGCCCATCAGCCCCACCACCTCTCAAGCCAACTCAGCACCTGTTCCTGAGCATTCTCCATCCTGAGTATTTCCCAAACTCCATCCTCTTCTCTGACACCATCCCGTCTCCTCTGTGCAGCATCTGCCTCACAGTTCTCTGTACCTCTACCTTTGGCCACCCAGAAGCCACAATTGTCTCTTCAAGAATCAAATCTGACCCTATTACTCACTCCTCTCACCCGTCGGTATCCTTCGATAGCTCCCTATTGCTCTCAGAATAAAGTCTAGCCTCCTTGGCATGGTTTAGAGGAATTTGCATGATTCAGCCCCTACCCGACTCCTCTACCTTCCCGTTACTCTCCCACCACGAACTTCTTGGGCTCCTCAAATGCGGTATGTTCTCTCAACTCTATGGGGCCTTTGCATATGCTGTTCCCTCTGCCTCGGACACTTTTCCCTCACTTCCTTTACCTGTTTAACTCTTAGACATCCTTCAGTTCCCATCAGAGAAACTACTGCCTGCAGAAATGTCAGGTGCCCTTCCCAAGGGCTCCCAGAGCACCCTGCTCTTTGCCAGACAAGAGTTAATTGTATTAATAATTCTTTATTTGCTGTAAAACACACACGGGGCAAGCATCCTATGGGAAGGGACCTTGACCACCTTGCCCATTGTTTCCTCAGCACAGCGCTTGGTACATAACATGCATCCAGTAAGTATTTGCTGAATGAAATTACTTTTCCAAACATGTATTATTTCTAGTTGACACTTTCAGATTTTTTATTGAGGCAAAACACACATGCAGAAAAGTGTGCAAGGCCTAAGTGCACAGCTCTCAGAATTATCAAAAAGCAAGCACACCTGTGTAACCACAACCCAGATTTTAAAAAAATAGAACATTAAAAGATCCCCAAAGACCTGCTATGCCTCTTACCAGCCACCTTTCCCCTCCTTTCCAAAGGTAACCATATTATTGACTTTCAGGATAATAATTGTTCTACCTGCTTTTAAACTTTATGTTAATAAATTCATATTTATATTATATTTTATATCAATTAACTTTATATTAATACAATAAGGACTCTTCATGTCTGGCTTTGTTCACTCAACATTGTTTTTGAGATTTGTTTATATTGTTGCAATGGTTGTAATTTGATCATTCTTATTGCTGAACAATATTTCATTGTGGAATACAATTTTTTTATCCATTCTACTGTTGAGAGATGTTAGGATAAATTCTAATTTGAGGATATTTATGTTTTTGATGTGCAGATGTACACAATTATGTTGGATATATACTAGGAGGGAAAACATTGGGCCAGAAAACATGTGTATTTTAATCTTTAGCAGATACTATCAGTTTTCAAAAATGTTTGCATGAATTTATACTCCCAATAGCAGTGAGTAAGAGTTCCAGTTGTTTCGTATCCTCACCAACACTTAGTATTGTTGGTCCTTTACGTTTTAGCCAAATGCTGGATCTGTGCATCTGGTGGGTCTGCAGTAGTATCTCATTGCAAAGTTTGTTTGCATTTCCCTGATGACCGATGAGGTTACACACTGGTTCATTTAACATCCTCTTTTGTGAAGTTTTAGATTTTTTTTCTATTTTTTTGGTTTTTTAAATTCATTTGTAGGAATCTGTTACATACTTTCAATATGACCCCTTTTTCAGTAATATTGCAAACACCTCTCCCATTCTCTGAGTTGTCTCTTGGCTTCCATAATGTGCCTTTGATAAACAAAAGCTCTTAATTTTAATGTAATCCAACTTATGGGCCTTTCATTTATTGTTAATGCTAACTGGGCCCTACTTTAAAAATCTTTCCTTACCCCAAAGTCATGAAGACATCCTCCTTTGTCATCTTCTAGGGGCTTTATTGTTTTACTTTTATAGTTAGTTTTAAAATCCACCTGGAACTAATTATTTCCAGGTAGAGGTCAAGTTTAATTATTTTTCCCTATGCATAGCTGATTGAGCAATATCTATCAAAAAGATCTTTCCCTGCTACTGAGAAAAGCCACTTTTGTCACAAATCATGTTATTAAAACATTATGTTTGTGGATCTGTTTTCATAACTTTCTATTCTTTTGCTGTGGTCTAGTTGTCTATCCTTGGGTTAATATTACACTCTCTTGATTATTGTTCCTTGTTAATAAATCTAAATGTCTAGTAGTGTGAGCCCTTCAACTTTGTTCTTCTTTAAGATTGTCTTGGCTATTCCTGGACCTTTACATTTTCATATAAATTTAAGAATCAGCTTATCAATTTCTACACACACAAAATTAAGAAACCTGTTAAGATTGTTAGAATTGCACTGTACCTGCATATTAATTTGGGGAAAATTAATATATTTACAATACTGAGCCTTCTAATTCACAAACATAGTATATCTGTTTATTTAGATGTCTTTTAACATTTCTCTTGCTAATATTTTATAGTTTTCTCCACAGACTCTTATACATTTTTCATTAGATTAATTCCTAGGTATTTGATTTTGATACTGTTATAAATATTGTTGTTTTTTAAAACTTCATTCTATAATTGTTTCCTGTTGTAATATAAAAATGCAGTTGATTTTTGTACATTTACCTTGTATCTAGGGGCTTTGATAAAATTCATTTATTATTCTAATAATTTATCTGCAGATTTTTCTGGATGTTCTAATTACTCAAATATGTCACTTGTTGATAATTTTGTTTCTTCCTCTCCAATCCTTATACATTTTATTCCTTGGTCTTGCTTTATTGGACTGGTTAGAAACTTCAATACAATGTTGTATACTAATATAGAAAGCATCCTTTCAACATTTTTATAGATCCTTCCAAGATTTTTGTAGATATATCTTATCAGATTAAGAAGATTCCCCTTTATTCCTAGTTTGCTAAGAATTTTTATCAGAATAGATGCTGGAATTTATCAAAAGCTTTTTATGCTTATATTGAGCTAATCAAATAATTTATATGCCTTTATTCTATTAATATGTGAAATTGCATTGATTAATTTGAAGTGCTAAACCAATCTTGAATTTCCTGAATATGTCCAATTGGTCAAGACATACTACTCTTTTTACATATACCAGATTTGGTGTGCTAATGTGTTTAGAATATTTGCGCCTATATTCAAAAGGGAGATTAGTCTATAATTTTCCTTCTTGTAATGTTCTTGTCAGGTTTTGTTATCCAGGTCATAGTAGTTTCCTAAAGTGAGTTAGGAAGGATTCTCTCTTTATGTATTCTCTGGAAGAATTTGTATAATATTTGCATTATCCCTTTCATAGATGTTTGAAATATTTGTTGGTGAAGCCACCTAGATCTGCTTGAAGTTTTCTTTGTGAAATGGTTTTTGATTCAATTTCCTTAATAGATAAAGGACTTTTTATATATTTAATCTTTTCTTGTATCAAATTTATGTCATATCAGATTTATGTTGTGTTTTTTTTAAAAAATTTATCAATTTATCTAAACTTATTATTATGGAGTTGTTCATAGTATTCTATCTTTTTAGTGTCCATTGGACCTGTAGTGACTGCCCTTTTTCATTCCTGATACTGGTAATTTTATGTCTTCTTTGTTTTTCCTGATTAGTTTGGCTAAGGATTTACCGATTTTGTTAATCTTTTCAACAGGACTTCGGCCTTGTGAGTCTTTCATTGGTGTGTTTGTTTTTAATTTCATTGTTTGCTACTCCTGTCATTATTATTTCCTTTCTTTCATTCTCTTTGTGTTTAACTTGCTGCTCTTCCCAAACTTATTTAAAACAGATGCCTGGGTCTGATTTCTGCTGTTTTGTCTTTCCTTAATGTATGTATTTAAAGTTATACATTTCCTTCTAAGTATAGCTTTAGCTACCTCCAAGTTTTTTTTTTGAAGGTATAATTTACATACAATGCTAATCACACTTTTTTGTATACAGCTCTATGAGTTTTGACAAACGCACACAGTTGTGTGACCACCACCACGATCAAGATATGGAAGAGCTCTATCACCTCCCCGGAATAACCTCATGGAGGGCGATAATTTTCTCTTCAGTGACATCTAATCTGCTATCAAACACGTCCACTGAGTTCTCATTTTCAGGCATTTCATTTCTCAGTTGTAGAGACTCCATTCATCATATAATCACTGTTCTGTATGATCATATAATACATGTTGTTTCATACTTTGTTCCAGTATTTTAGTAGTTTAAGGCAGAAAGGTAAATCCAGTCCCTTAACTTCATCTTGACCAGAGTAAAAATTCCCACAAGTTTTGATAGGTCATCTTTTCATTATTGTTCAGTTGAAAATATTTTCTAATTTCCATTGTAATTTCTTCTTTGACTCATGAGTTATTTAAAAATGTATTGCTAGGCCAGGCGCGGTGGCTCACGCCTGTAATCCTAGCTCTCTGGGAGGCCGAGGTGGGCGGATCGTTCTGAGCTCGGGAGTTCGAGACCAGCCTGAGCAAGAGCGAGACCTCATCTCTACCAAAAATAGAAAGAAATTAAT
>CAUYSK010096426.1:0-33954 GCA_963575035.1 Avahi laniger | reverse complement strand
CAATTTTTTTTACTCTAAGATTCAACAGACAAAATTACACTGCGTAATTGCTATGAATGCTTGCACTAAATTTATAACTGACTTTGTGTCAGATTTGTAACACATAATTTGTAAACCAACAGTGGTCTCCAGACCCACACTTTCAGAAGTTTTGGTGTAAATCTTAATTTTATCTTGGGAACAGTTGCTTCCCAAATACCAAAACAAACAAACACACAAACAGAAATCACAATCTTTTGGGGGGACTTCTTTTGTTAGCCAGAGAAATTAAACTTCGGATAACATGTCAGTACAAAGACTTGAACAACTGATTCTCTCTGCTTTCCTTTTTTGGTTTTTCATCACTTTTGTTTTGTATAAATAATCCTCTTTTTCCTTACATTCTATTTTCTTTTTAATATTCAGGCCTTGGGAATATAGTTCCCATAGAGAATCTTTCATATTTCCTTTGATTTTGGCATTCTTTAAGCAATCTCTAATTAGCTCCTCTGTTTTGATTTTATTTTGACTGTACATTAATCTTATTTTATATTAATCACTTAATAATGTTTTCAAAAGTTAGTTCAGAAGAGACTTTTCTAACCAACAGTAACAATGATATTACTAAGCAGTTTCCTTAGTATAATAGCTATCACTTTCTCTGAAGCTAATGCCAAACTTAATTTTAAAAATATATAAATATCAGCTGGGAGTTGTGGCTCAAGCCTGTAATCTTAGCACTCTGGGAGGCCAAGGCGGGAGGATCTCTTGAGGTCAGGAGTTTGAGACCAGCCTGAGCAAGAGCAAGAGCCCGTCTTTACTAAAAATAGAAAGAAATTAGCTGGACAAGTAAAAATATAGAGGAAAAAATTAGCTGGGCGTGGTGGCTCATTCCTGTAGTCCCAGCTACTCAGGAGGCTGAGGCAGAAGGATTGCTTGAGCCCAGGAGTTTGAGATTACCGTGAGCTAGACTGATGCCACCACACTCTAGTCCGGGCAACAGAGTGAGACTCTGTCTCAAACAAACAACAACAACAAAATGATGTAAACGTGTAAATTCAAAAAAGAGAAAGGGAAAATGAAATGATTTTTAAAAAAATATCTTAAGTTTGCTCAGCAATCATTACTCCGATATAGATACATAACTATAATAGATCAAAGAGCAACATTAGCTTTCTTTTTATTTCAGAATATTACAGTGTTAGAAGTGTTTAGGTTACATATATTGCCTTTGCACTGAACAAGTCAGAGCTGCAAGCATGCCCATTCCCCAGATGGTGAGCACTGCACTCATTAGGTATGTATATACCCATCTCCTCCTCCCCACTCCTACCTGCCCCACACCCAATGAATGTTACTTCCATATGTGCCCATAAGTTTTGATCAATTAGTACCAATTTGATGGTGAGTGCATGTGGTGCTTGTTTTTCCATTACTGTGATACTTCACTTAGAAGAATGGGCTCCAGCTCCATCCAGGACAATACAAGAGGTGTTAGTTCACTACTGTTTTTTGTAGCTGAGTAGTAAGTACTCCATGGTAAATATAAATAAATGGGACCTGATCAAATTAAAAAGCTTCCGCATAGCCAAAGAAACTATTCCTAGAGGGTATAGACAACCTACAGAATGGGAGAAAATATTTGCATGCTATATACCCAGCAAAGGGCTAATAACTAGAATCTATATAGAACTCAGGAAAATCAGCAAGAAAAAATAACCCCATTAAAAAGTGGGCAAAGGACATGAACAGAAACTTGTCAAAAGAAGAAAGACTAACAGCCAAGAAACATATGAAAAAATGCTTAACATCTCTAATCATCAGGGAAATGCAAATCAAAACCACAATGAGATATCGCTTAACTCCAGTGAAAATGGCTTTTATCAAAAATTCCCCAAACAACAAATGTTGGTGTGGACGCTGAGAGAGAGGAACACTCATACAGTACTGGTGGGATTGCAAACTAGTACAACGTTAGTCTTAACATTGCCATCTGCTGGGAATGTGAGTGCAATGATACATACTAGAGGTAACTTGATGAATTAATAGTAGCTACCATCGTAAAGAATATTTTTTACATAGTTGTTTTTTGCTATATGACTCCTAGTTTAATCCACTCTTCTTTCAAATAAATCTGAACTAAAGGAGAAGAAAAGTAAGAAAATTTTACTCAATTACTTTGAGGTATTAGAGAAACTTTTACATATTATCTCTTAAACATCATTTATCCCTTTGAGACTGAGAGAATTTTTCCTCACAAATTACCTGCAAGGAACCTAAGTCCAGACAGGTTATCACACTTTCTTAGGTGCTACAGGAAAATGTAAACAGTACAGAAAAACAGCCAAAAGTTGTCCTTATGTGTGTTTTCACTGAATGTTTTATTTATCCTTAAATACATTCAAAGTTAAGAATTTACTGTGACAGGGACTTTAATATTTCCTGACAAATGTTAACTGCCTAAGTAGAAAGCAGGACATGCAATTTATATCTGTAAACAATTAACATTGCGAGTGCTAGCTTCTTCTTTCACTATTTTGAACCATGAGAAAAGTCACACATTTGACTTTAATTGCCCTCGTCAACATGAAGTATTTTAATATCCATAAAACAAAGTAAATGCACTGGAATATACATATAATAATTGCGCTGCATTAAAATAGATTTTAGAGGTCTTAAAAGATGGCAAAAGATTTATTTGTACAAGGGACAAAGAAATCAGGGATATGACAAATCTGACAACCTAAATAACATCTCTGAGTTTATGTTCTTAGAAGTCAATCGTAAACATTTGAGTCCTTCTTTATCCCACTGAATATACACCATTAGATAAGCCTTGCTATGCAGGGGTCAAAAAGCCACATGGCATTTAGTAGAAAGTTAGCAGGCAAAAACCAGTTCTCTTAAAAAAAGCAACTGCCTTCTGTTAGTTAGCAAAGGCAAGAAGAGTGGTGAATTGTTATTTGTTTTATTTTCATGCTTTGAGTGTGAGCAGGAGCAAGGCCTTTGAATGACCAAGAAATATCAATTGATCAATAAGGGATGAATAGAAAACAAGAACATAAAATCATAATAACATGCGTTTGGAGAAGTCTCTAGTGAGACATTAAAACATTGCAATATGTTGAGAATTTCCAGTTTGCTAATTTTTTCCCTAGTTTAAACATTTTCTTTTATAATACCACGTCAATAAGTGTTTCAGTTTTGATTAATGTAGGGAGCAAAAAATAATATAATTCAAGGGTGAGTACAATTGACATTTATCTTTCTGGAGAGATATGAGAACTTTATTGTGGTGACACTAAGTCATCCTTGTGCTCTTCATCTGAAAATTAAGATTACAGCAGAGAGTAGAAATTAGGTATTTTCCTTTCTACTAATATAAGATTAATCTCTGTAGTCTTACCTTGAAAGATATGGAGGAAAAATATGCTACTGCTATTGGTAAAGATCTTCAGTTTTGAAGACTATCTTGTTACTGCTTTGGAACACTGAGCAGTTCTAGATAACCTTTTAAGAATATTTCTAACTTTGATTCTAGAAGTAAAAGCTATAAACTCATTTTTATTTATTTATTTTGTTTTGTTTTTTTGAGACAGAGTCTTGCTCTGTTGCCCTGGCTAGAGTGCAGTGGTGTCATCATGGCTAACTGCAGCCTCCAACTCTTGGGTTCAAGCAATCCTCCTGCCTCAGCCTCCTAAGCAGCTGGGACCACAGGTGTGTGCCACCGTACCTGGCTATATTTTTCCATTTTGGTAGAGACAGGGTCTCACTCTTACTCAGGCTGGTCTTGATCTCCTGAGCTCATCCTCCTGCCTTGGCCTCGCAGAGTGCTAGGATTACAGGTGTTAATCACTGGCCCATTTTTCTTTTAAAATAAGTAAATACACAAATACAAACCACATCCAAACACTCTATTTAATCTCCAAGAATGACTCTTAGCACAAGCATCTATAACAGTTGTTGAAGGAAAATATGAAAGTTTTGCTTGAAACTTTTGCATAATCAGTTATTTTGAAAACTAAGGAAACTACTTGTACAAAAGAAAAGCAACATTAACAAAAGCATTATATGTGTAAATCATCAACTGTTTTGCTTTGAGTATAGTCTGTTATTTATAATGACAAATTTATAATATCCTACACTATGCATGACATTTTGGGCAGCATCATTTCAACGTATATTTTTAAAGCTGTGTGGAGAAAAGAAAAAGGGCTATCACATAGCTTCACCTATCAAAATTGAGACTGGAGGGAAGGTGGCTACATTTTATAAGCTGCTGTTTAATATGAGAAATAGAACCAGTTGCTTAACATACATGATTGTATTTAGTTAATAGATCACTACTTTTAGAGACAGACAACATTGGGAAGTAGAAAGAATGCTAGGAAAAGGTAATGAGAAAATCTGGGTTCCAGTTAGTGTAGGCATGGGTGAGGTTGAAAGGAGTAGCAAAGCTACTTTATCCAACAGATCATCTAGATGAAAATTGAAAGTACTCAGGATGATGGAATCCTTAGAAACTGGCTTAAAGTCTTTATGTTCCAGTCCCATGATACCACAAGGAAGAATTTCTCAATTATGAACCATGATTTATATTTTCCAATAAATATAAATGGGAATCCAAGAATCTGTAAATGGTAGTAAAAAGGAAAATAGGAATGTGTGTGTTTTCAGCCAGTGCAATGGAAATGCCAGGAAGAGGGTAATTGGGTCAAGGGCATGGATAGCAGTGCATAAGAATACCGTAATGGGAGGGTGGGTGGGGATTGAGAGAACAACCAGACGAAAACCTGACATGATGCAAATGTGAAACTGATTTTCAAACATAACTGCTGAAATGTGCCTTCACCGCAGCTGTCCAGAGAGCTGTGCAAGGCTTGAGGATAGCAGAGTCCAGGTTTGGTGCATAGTTGCTGAGGCAGGTAGGAACTTAGCTCTGGCATCTTTGCAGGGCATGTGGCCCTGTGCTGGTTAAGATCTGAATGCAGTCTGAGGTCCAGTGAAAAAAAGAGCCTGTGACTGGTTGCTAAAAACAGTTCAGGATGGGCCTTGGAAGAATCTCACAGCTCTAGTGGTTGACATTCTGCTCTGTTCAGGGGAAAACAGTGACAGTCACTGACAGCCTGCTCTGACGATAGCAGTGTTTGTTGAAACTCGTATGTGCCAAGCACCGTGCTAAACATTTTACATTTGTTAGTTCATCAATTTCTCTCAGCAAGTCTAATGTTTAATTATCTCTATTGCACAAATGAAGAAACTTAGGCTAATAATGATAGAATAAAAATTTAAATCTAGGTCTTTCTGATTTCAAAGCCTGAACTTTTAATCCCCACATTATACTGTTTCTTTAAAAATCTCTTTGTTTCAAGCCCTTATTTGGGATCTGTATACATTTAAATATATTTATACTAAAAACACCTAGAGTTAATGCCTCATTTCAAACTTACATTGCCCCATTTATCCTGGCGAGCAGAACATTTTACTTGAGTGGAAGAAACATGTCCCATACTCTTCAGCAAAAATTAACTACCCACGTACAGAAAAGATCTATTAAGCAATGGCCACAATGAAAAGGGGACCTTGCTTTATAAGTCTCTTAAAAAATTAGAACAAGTGATGATAAATTCAATTATCTTTTCCTGGGGGAAGAAAGAGACTTAAAGAGAGAACTAAAATTGAGAGTAGAAAAAGAGAATGAAGAAATAGAACTGAAGTGCAATTTCTTCATCATTCTTTCCAAGAGACACTCTTCTAAAACTCAGAAATATCTTCCTTTGCTGAGATATGAAAAGGGATTTTTTTTTCAATTTACAGGCCAATCAACTTTAAGTATACCTAATAGTACCTTGTAAAATCTAAGCAGTTTAAACAGCAGGCCTTGTCTTGATGTGATTGGTTTTGTGAGTCATTGCTTCTTTAAAACACTGAATTGATCTTTTCTATCTTGACTCTGGTAGAAATATGAGGGGTTTTTGGTCAAATGACAAGTACTCTGCCTATTAAATTACTCTCCTTGATTTCTGAGGACAGAGTGAGTTTCCCCCTCTGTCTTTTAGGCAGAAGCTTGAAAAGTAAATTGAAATATGTTTTCAAGAATGACTCATACCAAAACCTTTAAAGATAGCCATTAAATTTTATTATACTGGTAGTCCTGCCATGAGATAGATTTGAATTTGATTCTCCTCTATCTTCATCTTAATATCTAATATTAAGACTGACCACTCATATAGAAAAAGAATTTCTAAAGTGAAAGGGCATCGAAATTCTTGACCCCCTTTTAACATTTACTTTTACTTGTTTTTAGTGGATTTTATCTTCTCGATCAGTGAATTGTAGCTATCGGATAAGTTGGACAGCGTCCCTGAACAAGAAGCATTTAATGCTGGGGACTCAAAGAGAAATTAAAGCAGAAGTTTGCTTTTATTTTTCACCCATTATTGGGGTAATGGTCCCAGTAGAGAGAGTTTCTTAGTAGTATGCGCTAGCTCTCAAACTATTTCTATGAACACAATCTTTAGTTTCTGAGTTTTTTCTAGACCATTGAAGGAAGGAATTTCATAGAACAAACAAGAAGATAATAGTTTAAAATCTAAGATAAATCAGGAATTTAGTTGGGGAAGGTGCTGGGAGAAGGTAAATGAGAGGCTATAAATGCTTTTGAATTTTAATGTGTATTAGAAGGGCAATGGTTTTTGTTCATTAATGCTATTCTTTGAAAAACATACAGAAGATTAATCTATATATCTTTTAGTTATTGTATTATATAATAAAACAAAACATGTCATTGCTATGCTTTATTTTCCTTTTCTATTATTTTATGCTTATACTGCATTTAGCAACTGTCATGGGGATAAGTGATAGCATTCTTTTCCATTACACTTAAAGGTGTAATAACATGGTAACTTTAGGGTGAATTCTGACTAGATATATGTGTGCCAATGTCCTCTTTTCTGTATCAATTTGCCCTTGTAAGTCCATTTAAAGCATTTGCTCCATAAGCAGTACGTGTGAAAGCATTCAAAGTAACAAGTTCAAACAGTAGCTAAAGTAGGGTGAGGAATTAAATGCTATTATTGCAGTAAGAGGTAGCCTTCATATTTGTCCCCCCTCATCATTGGTAAGAAGTCTTTTTGCATAATAACACAACAGGATTTTGCTATAAGAGGCAATTACATTTAGAAAAAAATAGAGACTTATCTCATATGTGCTCTAAAGGATGGAGCCCTCCTTGAATAGAATGAGAATCAAATTGTTGCAGGGCTCGTGAAAAGAGATTCAGGAGAATCCAAAACATGGGATTTTAGTGGCTGAGGCAGGATGAAGTGTGGAAGCTACAAGAGAAGAAGGTAGAAAAAAAAGTAGGGAGATAGACCAGCAAGAACACACTTCTGTTTTTCCATCCAGGATGATACTGAATGGACAGAAAGTCAACCCTAATGAGAAAGTAAAGTAACATTTTCTATGAGTCATTGGATTCTAAACGTGTAATCAGCTATTGCTGCTCTCAAATACTTTGCAGGATCTGCATGGTGTAACTATTATTTTACATTGGTATTGAGTGCTGCATTGTGTATCATTAAAATAATCAATTGGGAGGCCATTAGGCTGAGATGGCTCCAGCACCATGGGTCCTTACTTCTGAAACCCAAATCAATGTAAACAGTAAAATAAAACGTAGTATTAACCAATCAGAAACTGCTAACTGACTTCTAGCTAGGAACTTCCACTTTAATCAATCAAATATTTTCTTTGTCCTGCTTCTGAAAACACTTTATAAATATGTCTCCCTCTCCCCTCCTCCGTGGAATGCTGGACAACTTGGGGTCTGGGGCTGCCCAATTCATGAATTGCTGAATGCTCAAAAAAACTTGTAAAAATTTTAATGTACCTAAGTTTATCTTTTAACAGTATTAAGGCCCAGAATGTGATCTATCAGGAGCTAAATATACAATATATTCACTTAACAGCATTGTGCAATGTAAGATAAGGTCTGAATGGGAATGTGTTGATTTCTGAATTTTATTTTTTCTCTGTTGGTTCCACATTGCAGCTCTATTCTAATTCTCCCATTTGCCATCTGTTCCAGCAGATCTTTAATCCTGGAACCCAGGGAAGCTCTTTCTTTGGCCCCAACAACCTACGGCTCATTCTGTGGTTTACATTTGTGTCCTCCCTGCTATCCTGAGACCTTTGGTTTCTCTTCAGCAACTATGACTGTGGACTGCCTCCATGGTGAGGAAGAACCACGTCCTGCTGTGGCTTTGGAGGATGAGGCTCTCAGAGAAAGATGCTTCTTTGAAGGCCTATGACTAGAAAAGTTATAAATGAGGAAGACATATAAATAGTACTGAATGAAATAAATGAAAAAGGAGATTAGATAAAAGCTCTCTCATTCTTAGATAAAAGCTCTCTCATTCTTGTCCAGTAAAGGGGAATACACTACTCTGTGAAACTGTCATAAAATTTTAGGACTATTTTAACTGTAACGAGAGTATCATAGGTTGAGTTAAAATTTGTCTCCCAGTTAATTCAACCATTGGTTTCTGCTCCCGCAGAACCAACACGGTGGAGCAGGTACCCCCCATAAACAAAATTTTTAAACTTCTTATCTAATCAATTGAGTTTGAAATTCAAAGTTTCATGGAAAATTTCTTTCAATTCCTCAAAAATGAGATAGTTCCTATGTTACTGTAATATAGAGAAAAAAATAAAAGTCCTACTTATTTTTATAATTAAGAAATTATCTGCATCCTGAACCTAACTAGGAAGTCACAGAAAAAGCAAACTATAGAATAAAGATGTTTACATACTAAATAACACACCACAAAATTTAATCTTACAGAATATTGATATACTAAAACCAAATAGGATTTATTCAGGAATATATGGATGGGTCACTAAAATATCATTATACTTCACCAAAAGAGGAAAATTATAAAATTTTGCTATAAATATTACAAAGCATTTGATAGTATTTAATATGATTTCTGCTTTCATAATCTTAGTAAAATAGAGGAAAAAATTATTCCTTAACCTGATAAATACATACTTTAAATTACCCAGCATCATATTTCAGAGTCGAACATAGGAAGTACTGTCATTCAAGTAAGAAAAATAAGAATTTTTAATATCACTAATATCAATTTTAATACTCCTAAAACTTTAACAAAGTGTAATTGATAAGAAAAGGAAAACAAGAACCATAAACATTAGTAAAACAGCCAAACAACATTATTATTCTTTACCATTAACTTGATAGCATACATGGAACACTCAAAAATTTATAGTAGAAAACAATAGAAACAGACTATCAGGAAATTGATGAACTTAACAAAATTATTATTTTTAAGTCAGTAGATTTGCACACATCAAATATAAATTAGAAAAATAAATAAAGAAGAGTCTATTAAAATATAAGCAAAAACCATAAAATGGTTAGGAATACACTTAAGAAATGTTTAAGACCTACAAGGGAACAAAAACCTCTATACATGATTGAAGGAAGAAAACAATAACATTTTAAAAACACAAACTACTTTAATGAAATAAATATATATATCAAAATTTATACAAATCAAGATACAGTTTTTTAAATTTTCACACAATGAATACATCACATGGCTCACAAAGAAATAAAGAAATGTAATATGGTCATTTAGACCTATATCTACAATTTGACTGATATTATTATATATTATGAGACATATGGGCCATGATAATGTATGAAGTCTTACAACCACCACCACATCAGTTATGATATAAAATATTCCCATCACTCCAAAAAGTTCCCTCAATGCTCTGTACAGATAAATATCCTTCCTCCATTCCTAGCTCCTGGCAACGAATGATCTATTTTCTGTCACTAGAATTCATAGAAATCAAATCATACAAATATTTATCTTTTGTCTGGCTTATTTTATTTGCATAGTGCCTTTGAACTTTGTTAATTTGTTCCATCTATCAATAATTAATTACTTTTTGCTGCCTGGTAATATTGCATTTGATAGTTACATCACTGTTTATTTACTCTCCCATGGTAGATGGATATTTGGGTTGTTTCCAGGTTGGGGTCATTTTATGTACAGCTGCTGTGAACATCAGGTAAGTCTTAAGTGGATATGTTTTTATTTTTCTTGAGTCCAAAGCAATTTTGATGCTAACTACCCAGAGTAGGATCAAACTTCACATACTAAGTGCACAGTTTTCCGTAAGACTGCCCTCCCTTCAGACAGCAGGAGCAAAGGATTCCTAGACCACCTACACTTTTGACCAACTCAATAAACTGACTACAAATTCAGGGTTCCCATCACCCCTTCAGGTCGAATAATTCATTAGAATGACTCACAGAACTCAGGAAAGCACTATACTTACAATGGCACTTTTATTATAGCAAAAGGATACAAACCAGAATCAGGCAAAAGAAAAGCACATAAGGCAAGGTTTGGGAGGGCCCTAGACATGAAGCTTTCACATCCCGAAGACGCAATACCTCCCCAGTACCTCAATGTGCTGCATCAAGCAGCACAAGCTGATGGCGATTTCAGGTGTCCTATTGACAACGAAGCTTCAGGTGTCCAGAATTTTAAGTGTTGTTTCATCAAGTTGGCGTGATTGACTGAATCATTGGTTACATGATTGACTTCAATTTTCAACCTACCTCCGATCCTTAGAGCTTAGGAGTTTCGGTTTATATCACACAGCTCTAAAGCTCCTTCCCTGAAACCAGGAACAAAGGCCAGACAAATTCTTTATTATACAACATTGGGAAATATCTAGGAATAGAACTGTTTATCCTACTTTATATGAAATTGAAAAACTCTTTTCCAAAGTGGCTGTAAGATTTTGACCTCTGATAATTAGTACTTGAGAGTTCCCGTGCTCCTCGTCTTTGCTTGATACTGTGAGTCTTTTACATTTAGCTATTTTACTTGGTGTATAGTGGTATCGCGTAATGAATTTGATTTGAATTTCCCTAATGATTAATGACTTTTAAACCATTTCATGTTCTTTCTTACAATTCTTGAAATTCTTAGGTTTTCTTTAGTGAGATGTTTGTTAAAATTTTGCCTTCCTTAAAAATTAGTTGTCTTGTAGGTTTTTTAAAGAATCATTCTGTATTTTTATTTATTTTTATATAACAGATTTATTGAGATATAACTTACCCATTTTAAGTGTACAACTGAATGATTTTTAAAATAATCAAGGTTGCACCACCATCACTACTATTAGGGGTTGAATTGGATCTCTCCAAATTTAAATGTTGAAGTGCTAACTCCCAGTACCTCAAATGTGACCTCCTGTGGAGATAGGGTCTTTACAAAGATAATCAAGTTAAAGTGAGGTCCTTAGGGAGGGCCCCAATTCAATATGACTGGTTTTCTTATAAAAAGGGGAAATTTGAACACAGAGATATGCATAGAGGGAAGAGGATGTGAAGAGACCAAAGGAAAAGATGGTCCTCTATAACTGTGGTCCCCAACCCCCAGGCTTTGGACCTGCTAGGGACCAGGCCACAGAGCTCAAACGCCTACTGACCCTCCAACCTCAAACCTCCCACCCCAGTCCATGGAAAAATTGTCTTTCATTCTTCCATGAAACCAGTCCTTGGTGCCAAAATGGTTGTTCTAAGCCTCCATGCTCTAAAAGGAAGAGTAGAGGCCTAGAACAGATCCTTCCCTTCCAGAACTCAGAAGGAACCAACCCTACTAACACATTGATCTAGAGTTCCGAGCCTCCAGAACTGTGAGACAATAATTTTCTGTTGTTTAAGTCATCTAGTATGTGGCACGTTTTTGCAGCAGCCCTAGCACACTAATACATTTATAATCAATTTTTTAACATTTTTATCCCCCTCAAAAAACCATGTACCCATTAGCAGTCACTCTAGATTTCCCCAAATTTGTCTTACCCTGAGGCATAAGCAACCACTCTTTGTTGACTTTCTGTCTTGATAGATTTGTTTATTCTGAACATTTAGATATTTAATTTATTGAGGAACTGCCCAATTGTGTTCCAAATTGGCTGCACCATTTTACATTTGTACCGGCTGTGTATGAAGGTTCCAATTTCTCCACGTCTTTACCAACGCTTATTATCCATCTCTTTGATTATAATCATCTTAGTGGGTGTAAAGTAGTATCTCATTGTGACTTACATCCCCCTGAGGGTTAATAATGATGAGTATCTTTTCATGTGCCTTTTGACCATATTTATATTGTCTTTGAAGCAATGTCTATTGTACATTAAATTGCCTTTTCACTTCTGTTGAAAATCAACTGAGCACATATGTGTGGGATTATTACTGGACTTGCTCTTCTGTTCCATTCATCTATTTGTGTATTTCAACGCAATGACTGCACTGCCTCTACCTATTTGTTAATGTTGATGCCAACACCACATTCTCTTAATCAGAGCTAGGATTAAGGTGAGATAAATAGGGTGCCTATGACACAACATTTAAGGAGGAACTCGCTCTCAGGTTTGTGCAGGTGCCAGACTATGAGTGAATTTTTCTTTAAGTGTTATGCCATAGCCGCCTTGTTTGCATCCCTGACCCAAATCCTGGCCCTGGCTTGAACGCTGTGGATTCTTAAGTCTTGCAGTGAAGTAGTATAAGTCCTCTAATTTTGTTTTTCTTTTTCAAATTTGGTTTTGCTATTCCAGGTCCTTTGAATTTCCATATAAATTTTAGAATCAGCCTGTCTCAAATTTGGTTTTGCTATTCCAGGTTCTTTGAATTTCCATATAAATTTTAGAATCAGCCTGTCAATTTCTTTAAAAAAAAGAAAAAAATTACTAGCTGGGATTTTGAATGGGATTGCATTGACTTTATAGATTAATTTGGGAAAAATTGAGATTTTTAACAATATTCAATCACCTGATTTGAGTGTAGGTCTTCTTAATTTAGACATGCAGTGTACAGGCATTGATTTTAATGTATTAATCTTGTGTTATACAACCTGGATTAATTCAGTTATTAGTTATAGTATGTTTTTAGAGAGTTTTGTTTTGTTTTGTTTTGTTTTTGGTGAATTCAATAGGACTTTCTACATCGACAACCATGACATCAAACATTTTTTTAAAAAAACAATTTTACCTCTTCCTTCAAATCTGAATGCCTTTTACTTTCTTATTTTTATTTATTTATTATTTACTTTGCTTTATTGCACTAACTAGAACCACCAGTAAAACCACCAGTACCCTGTTGAACAGAAATGGTGAAAAAAGAAATTTTAATTTTGTTTTTCATCTTCAAGGGATAAGATTAAGTCTTTCACCGTTAATTATGATCTTAGCTGTAAGTTTTTCATAGATGCACTTTATTAGGTTCAGGAAGAATCTCCAAGTCCTAGTCTACCAAGAACTTTTATCACAAATAAATGTTAGATGATAATAGATTTTTTTCTCTATGTCTGAGATATATGGTTTTTCTTTTTCTTTTAAAAAATTGTTAATAAGGTGATTTACAGTAATGTGTTTTTGAATATTAAACCCCACTTGAATTCCTGGGTTAATTCCTTTCATCAGGGTGTATTATCTTTTAAAATACTTTTTGGGCATGATTTACCAAGTTTGCAAAGAGTTTTCGTATCTTTGTTTATGGGAGATAATTGTCTGTAATTTTCTTTTTTTGTTAGGGTAATGCTGGCTCATAATATGAGTTGTTATGTATTCATTTTCTCCTATTATTCATGTAATAGAATAATTTTAATATAGTTTACATTATTATTTCATCCTTAAATGCTTGACAGCATTATAAGCAAAGTTATCTGGTCTTAGAGCTTTCTGTAGCTCATAGCTTTTAACTAAAAACTCAGTATATTTAAGAGTTATGGACTACTTGAGTCATCTATTTCTTTTCTAATAGGCTTTGGTAGTTGGTATCTTTCATGAAACTTTTTCATTTCATTTATGTTGTAGAATTTATTGATATAAAGTTGTTCTTTCCCTGCCCTCAGATAGCTTTCTCACATACATGCACTAATCAGCTGGATATACTAGGGGCACCATCTCTGCAAATCACCAGAAGTTCTCTTTGTATGCAGTTCTCTTCTCTCAGGAACTCTTTCCTAGAACACTGCCTGGAAAATTCCAGTTGCCCAAGTTTCCCTGGATTCCCAGAACCATCATTTCGACTCAGGAATTTCTAGGTTCTGCCTGAATTCCTCTTCCCTATGTTGTTGTTTAGAACTCTTCTCCACCCAATGAAGTAGTCAATCACAGGGCTTGCTTTGTTGGTTTCTTGCATCTCATGGATCACTGTCTCCTCTTGCCTCATGTCAGTATAAAAACTATTGTTTCATGTATATTGTCTGGGTTTTAATTGTTTCAGAAGTGGGAATTTATTTGGTCCTTGTTTCATCATCTTGGCTGGAAACAGAAGTATTGTATAATATTGTTTTAAGTTAAAAAAATCATCCAAAGTACATATATATTATATATGTGTACACAATATATGTAGAGAAAAAAGCTTAAGAAATCAACAAAAAAAAGTTTATATTTGCTTTCAAGTATTGAGACTGCAGTTTTTTTCCTATTTTCTAAAGTTTTCTATAGAGACCACATATTGATTCTATAATAAAAATAAACTATATATGTTACAACAATAGAAAAATAAAATTAAATTAGAGACCTAGAAATGAAGACAACTTCAAATATGGAATTATCAGCAAAGGATAATGTAAGATTATTTTTCCTGTTTATTCATAATTATATGAAATTGCATCTGATTTTTTTATAGGAACAATATATAATTATTGACTTAATTTGAGTTCACAGTCAACAAAAACTCCCAGATCTTATCTTAGGAATTGCTTTCCAGCCCAAATTTTTCTTTCATTCCTTTTTTATTATTTGAGAAAAGTTTAAGCATTTTCTATTTACCAGGTACCATATTACAATTATTTGATACAAATAAAATCCAATTAAAACAAGATAGCATACACAGTCACATAATTTGCAGATGAAAATAATTACAAAATTAATTACCCTTGTCTGTGTACTTCTTTTAGTGGCAACAACTTTTATATACTTTAGCTGATTCTCCAGATATTGCCTCTAAATTAAAATACACACACACTTATATTCCTATTTCTTGATTTTATAGTTTTAGGGAGAAATTGTGGTAGGCAGAATCTTTATATGGCACCCATGATTCCTGCCCCCTCTTGTTCAAATCTGTATGTGACTCCCTTCCTTTTGAGTTTGGGAGGGTTGTGCAGCTGGCTTCTGACCAACAGAATAAGGAAAGGTTTACGGAACATCACTTCTGTGGTCATGTTCCATCACACGGCAAAAGTGAAGGGATTCCAGAGATGTAATTAATGTTCCCATTTAGCTGTCTTTAAGTTATTCAAAAGGGATATTATCATGGGTGGGCCTGAACTGAGTAGGAAAGGCTTTTAAAAGAAAGTCTAGGAGTAAGAGACCAAGCACCTCTCTCTCCCACACTCTCTCTCACTCTCTCTCTCTTTCTCCCTTTCTCTCTCTCTCTCTGCTGCTAGATTTGAAGAATCATGCTGTCTTGTGGCTGCAATAAAATAAATTCTGACAACAACCTGCGGGAGCGTAGGAGAAGATCCTTCCATATTTGAGCCTCCAGGTGAGTTGACTGCAATTTTGTGAGACTCTGAGCAGAGGACCCAACGTAGGTGTGCTGTGACTTCTGACAGAAGCTACACTATAATAAATGGGTGTTATGGTAATGTTTTATGCAGAAGTATGGCAAGATATGCAAAAATGGAAAGTTTCTGGTAATTCATACTAGTGACAGAAAACTAATACATCTACTCATTTCCTATTTGGAAATAGGTGTTTTTCACTCTCCATTCCTCCCCTATCACTCCTTGTTTCAACCACCACATATAAATACCCCTAATATTCCTATTCTTTGAATATAGTTATGTGATAATTTGGGAGTCAGTATTAATGTTTATGTAATATTGATTATGAAATATTATTCACAACTGATCCATGGAACATACTATGTTTAATACTTGTCATGTTTTTGCTTCCTTAGTTTTTAATGTAACTGTCAGTAATATACTCGCAAACTCTCCCCCAAGTTGTTTAAATATTTTCTTAAAATAGTCACATACATTGGGTATGTTATCAGTTTCCTCTGTTTGAAGAAACACCTGTTGGAGCCCTCTGACTTCTTCAACCTGGATGCAGTGACCTTCGCTTACTGCTGTCTTCTGTGGATCCCTTCATTTCATTTCCTGAATTGGATATCTCCCTTCTTTGGTTTATGCCCTAGTTTTGGTATGGCAGATCTCCAGTAACTTCTTGAGAAAAAAATACCTGGAAAAAAATTTGTTAGCAAGCTAATATGTCAAAAAATATGTCATCTTCACACTTAATTAATGATTTATCTGAGATTATAATTCTAAGATGACAATCATCTTCCTCTTAAAATTTTGAAGTGATCATAGCAATATCTTCTATCTTCCACTGTTACTGTTATGAAGTTAACTTTGTTCAGATTCTTAAATTTTGTGTAAATTCTGATTTGGTTCCCAGTGTAAAGAGCTTTTTAGATCTTGTCTTTGTCACCAGTGTTCATTCACTGTGTAGGAACTTGCTTATTCAAATTTCACCAGTTGTTACAAAGCCCACGAATGAGCTTTATAACAATAGAAAAAATATATTTTTTCTGGTCCAGCATCACCTTTTGTATTTATTTACCCCATTCCTTTAATCTACTTTAATCAAAGTCTGCCTTTCACGATCTAGACATTTTTGAAAAATAAAGGCCAATGATTTTGTAGAATGTCCTTCTTAAGCCCATTCTAACAGCTTTTGTCTCCACCACTCCAGCAAAAGGGCTCTTCTCAAGGTCACCATTGACTTTCATATTGCTATATCCTATGGTCAATTTCTATTCTAATCTTATGTAATCTAACTAAAACATTGGACACAGCACTCACTCACCCTGTAACTTGCTTCTCTTGGCTTCCATGACATTCCACATTTCCCTAGATATCCTTCTCCCTTACTAATGTTTCTTTGTCCACCTCCTTTCCTGGTTTCCCTTCCATATGTCTGAATTATTAACCTTGGAATGCTCCCGACTCAGTCCTCAGATCTCCTTTTTCTCTGCCTATACCTATTTCCTTGGCTTGAATACCATCTAGATTTTACAACAACAAAATCTGTATGTTCAACTTGGACATCTCATCTGAACCCGACTGCTTACTTAACATCCTCACTCCACTATCCAATTGGCATTTCAGACTTAACATATTAAAAGATAAATCTCTGATGGTCTCCATCCTCACTCTTAAACCTCTTCTTCCTTGTCTTTCCAATCTCAATAAATGACACCTAATTTTTCCAAAAATAAACCAAAAACTTGAGCCATTTTTCAAATTAATCCAACAAAAAACCTGAGTCATAACTGACTTCTCCCTTTCTCTCACACTCCACAGGAAAACTGTCAGAATGTCTTATTTTTCTGATCCATCAAAATATGACCAGGCTCTCTTGACTGTTTTCACCTTGGTTCCAATTATAATCATGTCTCCTCTAGATAATTGTAGTAGCTTCTGAACTGGACTCCCTGATTCTGCCATTGTCCTCTGTAATCGATTTTCAATAGTGCAACAAGAGTGCTCCTTTTAACTGCAAACCAGACCACGTCATTCCTGCTCAAATCCCTCCAATATCCTCGCTGCTTCTTCAGAGTAAAAGCCAAAGAACTCACACGTGCTCTATTATGCTTACTGTGATCTCAACCCACTTCCTGCTCCTCATTTTTCATCTCTGTCTTCATGTCCTATTTTTTATCTTTTTTCTCCTGCTCCATGGACACTGGCTTTTATGTGGCCCCTTAATACGCCAGTCATGCTCTCATCGATGGCATTAGTAGCTGCTGTCTCTGTCTAACTGGCATTCTTCTCCCCAGATGTCTGCAGGGTTCACCGTCTCATCTCCTTCAGTCCAGGTTCAAATGCCAGCTTAACAGGAAAGTCATAACTGACTTCTCCCTGACATGTACTTTAAAATTACATGCTAATCATTGTCCACTCGTACTTCCTTTATTTTATCCCATAGCATTTATCACCATCAAATATACTGTATATTATACTTCTTTATTTGTTTATTATTGGTCTCTTTCCATGAAGATAGAAGCTCTAATTTTTAATCTTTTGCTTATTGCTATAATTCCTGTTCTAGGTGAAAATTAGGTGAGCAATAAACATTTGAAGAAAAAAATGAATGAATAAAATGTTATGTGTCTGCCTAGATATTATGAAGGATACACATATGAATAAAGCACAATCCTTGTAGTCAAGAATATTATAATTCACAACAAGTAATTATCACGGTAGATATAATATTACTAGAAGGTGGTAAATATTAAGGGTGTTACAGAGAAATGAACTGAGAGCTATGATAATATAGAGAAAAAAGGGATGAATTCTTACAAAAGGTATAAATCTCATAGAGGGGCATGAGGTCTGGAAAAGTTTTTTAAATAACTTTTTTACACTTAAAGAAATATCTTCACTGTAGATATTTAAAAAAAATAAGAATTAAAATTAAAATATCTCATTATACTACCACTTAAAAACTACTCTTGAAAGTTTTGAAGCTTTTTCTTCTGTATTTGTTTATTGCATGTACATTTAACATACATTTTCATAATCCTTTCTTTTCATAGTTCAAATTGTGCTGTATATCATTTTATACCATTATATTTAATTTAACATTATATTATGAGTATTTTCAAGTCTCTTAAATTCCCCTTACATAAAATTTGATTGAAGATTATAAGATAGTTCTTTGAAAGTGTTCAGAGAATATGTGTCACCAAAAGAAAAAAATATTTAAAAATTCAAAATTCCACCTCCCAAGTTAACATCTGCTAACAATTTGATATTATTCCTATTTTTTTGTCTGTGTGTTTATAAATGTAAAAGAAAATGCAACAATGGTAACATTAATTACAATGTTCTAAATTGCTTTATGGAATATTATAAGATATATTTGTGTATATGCAAATATAAACATATAAGTTATTTAATAAATTGATAGAAAAAAATATATATCCTACCCCAGTCTTTACCAATTTACCAATTTATTAGATGCTTTTTTTTTTTCTTTTTTAGACACAGTCTCACTGTGTTGCCCGGGCTAGAGTGCCGTGGCATCAGCCTAGCTCACAGCAACCTCAAACTCCTGGGCTCAAGCCATCCTCCTGCCTCAGCCTCCCGAGTAGCTGGGACTACAGGCATGCGCCATCAAACCCGGCTAATTTTTTTTATATATTTTTAGTTGTCCGATTAACTTCTTTTTATTTTTAGTAGAGATGGGGTTCTCGCTCTTGCTCAGACTGGTTTCGAACTGCTGAGCTCAAACAATCCTCCCGCCTCGGCATCCCAGAGTGCTAGGATTTCAGGCATGAGCCACCGCGCCCGGCCTAGATGCTTTTTCCATTCTTCCATTTCTTCAGTCTAAAAACCTTAGGAACATCCTTAACTTTTTTCTTTTATTTTATCTGAATACATAGATATTTATGGAGTCTTGTAGGGCTTACTTTCAAATATAGTCAGAATACCCAATTCTCCCTCCACTCCTATCACCAGGCGTTAAGTACCATTATCTGTTGACTGGACTTTTATATGAGCTTCATGCTTCTACTCTTTCCCTCCTGGTCTTCTGGCTTCTTCCTTCATCAAAGTCACTTAATCTAATCTTCCTTTTGTAGCTGCGATGGGGATTTAAGATTCTCCCACCTCCATATCCTGTCACATTGGGCATTAGGGTTTCAATACAATGACTTTGGGGG
The DNA here is from genome assembly GCA_963575035.1 of Avahi laniger. Taxonomy (NCBI): domain Eukaryota; kingdom Metazoa; phylum Chordata; class Mammalia; order Primates; family Indriidae; genus Avahi; species Avahi laniger. The sequence goes on along the minus strand of CAUYSK010096426.1, from coordinate 14,180 downwards.
GCCACATAAGCATTCAGTTTATAGGAGAGAGCTGAGTTGGGCTGCGTGAACATCACTACTTAAGTTATTTCTCTTTCCGTCTTCATCTCCTCCCATGTGGCTTAAAGTTGAATTTAATTTAAGTCAAAAATAAGTGTGCATACAATAATACTAGAAAGTAAGATAAATTATTTTCACATTGTATTCAAGTTATTTTCAATTTTTCACTGTTGTATATATTGCGACAACTTTGTACACATTTCTCTTTATTTCCTTACAATTTCTAAAAGTGGGTCAAAGTTTACAAGCATTCTTTAGGTCCTTAAATGGTATGTTGACCAGTAACTTTTTAGAAAGATTATAATAATTTACATAACTATGAGACATTTGACAGTGCTTATCTTAAGACATGTAGGATTTTGATCATTAGAGAGGGAAGGAAAAGCATTCTAAGCTTAATAAGTAGCATGAGCCAAGATGCTGAAAGATGATAATGCAGCCATATTCAGCTAAAAGCAAACTATTGCTAAATGGAAAGAGCCTGAAAAAAACTTTAACTGATGATTGAATATGGATTCATGTAAAAAATTAATATCTATTTTGTTGTCATAATTCCCTATGACTATAGATCGGTTATTTATTGTAATTATGCAACCTTTCATATTATATTGTAAAATCACAGAGACAAATTCATAAATTGTAAATTCTTTGTAGACAAGGCCTATTTTATATTAATAGTTATTTCCAAATTGCCAATTAAGTTCCTGGCACATAGTGGGTGCTCAAAAATACTTACTGAATGAATGACTTGAATTTGCGTAAAGATAAGGGAAATACTCAGTGTTAAATCTATCTTTTGGTTTTAAATCTAATTTCCCATAACACTGATTGCATTTAATTATTTTGCTAATTAATGACAAGCTCAATGTCTTTTGACATTTTAAAATGTTGTGAATTTTATGCTATTATTCAAACTCCAAGTAATTATATTTTATCTCTACATCTGAATTCTAAATATTTTGAAATCAAGAATGATTTCTAATTTCATTCAGCATCATTGATTTTGATTAACAAATTGATAACTTAAATATGTCCCTAAAATGTAGAAAGGAAATAAGCAAGTGGAAAAGCAGTGATCATGTAAAAAATTACACAAGGATATCACATACCTGCATTTCTTCTCGGAGTTTAGATTCACAAAAATGAAAGGCCACAAAATCCAGGTATGCCACTGGCTCTGGCCATAATTGACTCTATGACTTGGGGCCTATTACTCTATTGCTATATCTGAAAAGTAGGAATACTAATACCTGTCATTATAATCATTGCAAAAATTAATTAACATATGATATGTCATATAGTATCTATTTCATGTATCATAGTATACATGAAATTCATTAGAAGATTAAAATAAGAGAATAAGATGGAAACTCTCAGCTTTCCACTTCTATCCTCACCTCTGGAATCCCCAGGATTGCTGGGATCCTGGGAAGGACTCACTCTGATGTGTAGATCCTTATGCCATGAGGAATATTCCCTTCAGACCAGCCTGGACCAGTAGAGCCATAGTGCCTAATTGTCTATGTTTTTTTTAACTTTTCTGTAAATTTTGTGTATTTCATGGTGGCAGAGATCTGGTGCATATGTGTGTGTATGTGTGCATGACCTACATTATATCGGAAGACCACAAATAAAATACTAAAAACTTAGATGACCTTGAGACTAAACTATAACTCTTTGGATTATAAAGTCCTTCCTTCCATAAATTGGATGTGCCAATAGTTCATGAGCCCGTAAAACATTTAGTTTAAGTACAGTGGTTGCATAAATCTTAGTGGAATGAAGCAAGTGGAAATGTAGGAGGTTGAATTCACAGAAGTTAATATGCAGGTTATTTTTTAAGAAAGATGAAGATAGATTTCTATAGTGAGGATGTGGTCAGTGGGTGGTTAAAGTGGATGAAAATGTGCATTCTATGTGTTTCAATTGCTTCTAATCAAATCTTTAAATAAATATCTCTAGAAATAGGGATTGATTCTCATTTACTGGTTAAGGCCAAAGACATTCATCAAAGAGGCAGATAGAAGACTAATTGTTGTTGTTATATAAACACAAAGAATTAGGGAGGCTTATTTCCATGTCCTTGGTGTTTGCCTATGTATTTGGGATTAAGAAAATAGAAAAATATTCCCATTTTCCTTTCATGAAAAATAATAAATCTTTTACTTAGAAAGCAATCTTTTTCATTATTAAGGATTTTAGTGTATAAACACACAGCATGCATACACATACAAACATACATACAAACACAATTATGTGGACAAATACTTCGGGATGTATAGGTAAATAGATAGTGTGTTTATGTACATATATTATATTTAGTAAAAGAAAAATATAAAAAAGAATGACTAGAATATATTTTAGCTGTCTCTCTGCATCAGAAATTGCTTTGTCGTTCTGTCATTCTCTTCTGCATTAGTACTATTTTTTTTCTTTCAACTATTGGGCTTAGGTTGTTGAAGTTCTACTTAAAATAAATTAGAATAGTTTTTAAAACTCTTGCTTCACATTATTTTCCAACAAGTCAGCAACCTTGTGAGTTTCCTCCAAATTATCATTGTCCTGGGGGCTGAGATCTTCTGTGTACTCCCTGCTTCCCTGGCTGCTGCCAAGTCAAGGCTGTGTCAGAGGTTAAAAAAAAAAAAAAAAAGCATAAAAGTAAACTGCAAGCTGCTAGCTGCAAAATTATATGCCAGATGAGTCCATAAATTAACCCAAGAATTAGCAATAATTCTACAATAAACACAATGAATACCCGGACAAGATGTTTTTGCATTTAGCTATTCATCCTAGAAAGGTATCACACACTCTTCTAAGACTCCCTCATTAAATAAGCAGCAAGAAAGGTACAGGTCACAGCGGGGATCACTTAACAAGGAGATTTCACCCTAGGAAGAGTGTTTAAATTCACAGCACTTGCACACTTGTTTATGCTGCACTTAAATCTCAATTTTCCAATCATATCACAATTTCTATTTTTCACTTCCTTCTTTAAGTTACTTAGAGTATTTAGGACCCTTTCTTTTTAGGATTTTAGTAATCTCCATCCATCTCACACCTTTCTGAGTTCGTGTGTCCTTCTCCACCCCTCTGACCCTTTGGATCTTTCAACAAAGTAGTAGTTGGCAATCATAATCACAATGCAAAATCGTGGTTCTGCATTAGTAATAACAGAAATATGAATTGGGAAAGAAGATACATCTTAATCTTCATATCTTTCATAGTTACTGTGATAACATGACTCTTAAATTTGATTACTCTTATGAGAAAAACTTTGCCTAAGGTATAATCACAACCCCAATGAGGCCCCTCCCAAATATATGAGAGAGAAAAGAATTTGCAAAAGTAAAAATTCTCTTTTTTAAAAAGCTTATTATTTATTCTGTCATAAAACTACTACATGTTTAGTATAAAAAAATTCCGTAAAGTAAACCACTGATTTTAATGTATCATCTTTTATTATTTTTCGTATACATCGAATTCAGTAATTTTTAAAGTTATAATAACAATTTTTTCACTGCATGTTATAATGCTTTTCCTGTTGCGATGGGTTCTCTATGAGCATTATTTAAGTTACTGACATTGAATGCATATATTACACATTTTTTTTGTTAAACATTTAAGTTATTTTAAATCTTGGCTCTGATAAATATTGCCACGTATAAACATTTTAAAGATTTACAATATACCTATTGTTTATTCTGCCCCGAATTATATTTATTTTCCTCAGGAAATTGTCTTCCCGCTCTAACCACTGGAATAAAATGGACAAATGTAGAGAGCCATACTTTAATGCTCCTGATTGCTCTGTTCATAGTGATTATTTTAGGTTGGAAACCTACACCGAGGCAGGCAGGAATCTCCTCTGCTCACAGTAGATTGCCACGGAGATGGGCACCTGAGTAAAGCTAAATATCTTTCTTTAGAATTTTTAACACTGTGTCAAAAAGAGCAATTCAGTTCCTCTCTAGTAGTGGAAAGTGAAGCTCTTGGGTTGCCACCATCAGTGTTCCCCATTTCACAGGAGAATCTGCTCAGCAGAAAAGAAAGACAAAGCAGAGATGAGATCACGTTACTGATGGCAGCAATATTAATTCGGATTTTTGTTTTCACTGCAGCCCAGCGACAGTTACATGGGTCTCCCAAGGAATGCTACTTTTAGCCTAAGTTTGCTTAAGTAGAATCTCTGTTCTCGTAACCAATAAAGTGCTGGCAAATACAATACATACAGCTTCTAATTTATTCAGGAATGTAAAAAAGGGGTTGTTATAAATACACCTATCAGCATGTAATATTTTCATTAAAATTTCATTTGATCCTTTCAGCATTTCATTATTTGTGTGAATGAAAACAAATAATTGCTTTGTGTTATTTGGTATATAATTTCACTGTGATTTGCATTCTTTAGCATCATAAAGCATATTTATTGTTATTTTTCATTTAATGGATTTTTTCCTAAATTTGACCTTATCAGGAATTCAAATCATAACTTTTGCTTTTTTTGTGGATGATCAAATGGTGACTATTTTTCATTTTTGAACATTCTGAATCAGTTTATTTAGAAGAGTCTCTTTTATAGTACATAAAGTAGAATTTTTCTTTGAGATCACATCTGAAAGTACTTATTTTAGTGTAACAGTTGAGTTTATCTACTATTATGGTAGACATGTTTGAAGTTCTACTGTCTCATTTTATTGTGACTTCTCGTTTTATGTCTATAAACATCTTTTGCCTTGTGATCTGTTTGGCTTCACGTATGTGTGCATGCTTCTCTATGTTGCATGCCATACATTCATGGTGCATTTATGATAATGAAGATGATTTGTATTTTTTGTTATAGTGGTTATCTTTTTCAAGATACCTTTAATCTCCTCTTTCTCGGGACTTTGTTAATTTTCCTCCACAAACAATAACATTAGCATATTTCTTCTTCTCTTCTCCCTGCTCTTTCTCTCACCATTTGATTTTAGTCAATGCATTATTTTTCTTAGCATTTGTTTACCTTTGTATACTTAAACAAACTTCTGTGTCTATTAATTTACTTTTATCTCTAAATAATAGATCTGATCACTCCTCCAGCTCTTAAAATTGAGAAAATCAGCATATGTAGCTTACCTCCGTTCCCTATGTGCTCTTTTTCTCCCAAGTTCAGTTAATAACACTATTTTTATTAGTTATACTATCAGAGTATGCAACATTGTTTACTATGTTATGGACTTTAGTTTCTATATTATTTTAATTTTTTAAATTTTTTGATATATTATAGTTGTACATTATTTATGGGGCACATGTGAAATCTTGTTACATGTATAGAATGTGTAATGATTAATTTAAGGTATTTAGGGTATCCATCACCCAAGTATTTTTCATTTCTGTGTGTTGGTTACATTTCAAGTCATTTCTTCCCGTTATTTTGAAAATTTCAATACATTACTCTGTTATCAAATATTAGAATGTATTCTTTTTATCTAACTGTATGTTTGTACCCATTAACCAACTTCTTTTCATCCCCCATACCCCCTACATCATTCCCAGTCTCTGGTATCTATCATTCCACTTTCTGCCTCCATGTGGCTACTTTTTAAGTTCTCACTTATGAGTGAGAACATGCAATGTTTGTCTTTCTGCGTCTGATTTATTTCACTTAAAATAATAACCTCCAGATTCATCTGTGTTGCTGCAAAAGACATGATTTCATTCTTTTTTATGGCCAAACAGTATACCATTGGGTATATATACTATTTGTCCATTCATCCATCGATGGACACTCAGGTTGATTCCATAGCTTTGCTATTGTGAATAGAGCTGCAATGAACATGGAAGTGCATGTATCCCTTTGATGTACTGATTTCTTTTCCTTTGGATAGATACCCAGCACTGTGATTTCTAGATGGTATGGTATAATATTTTTAGTTTTTTTTTTAAAGAAATCTCCATACTGTTCTCCTAGTGGCTATAATAATTTACGTCCCCAGCAACAGTGTACAAGAGTCCCCCTTTTCTCTATATCCTTGCCAACATCTGTTGTTTTTGTTTTTGTTTTTTTGTCTTTTTAATAATATCAATTTTAACTGGAGCAATATCATATTTCATTGTGGTTTTGATTTGCGTTTCCTTGATGATTAGCGATGCTGAACATTTTTTCATATACTCGTTGGCCAAATTTATGTCTTCTTTTGAGAAGTGTGTCTGTTCACATCCTTTTCCCAGTTTTAATGGGATTATTTGTTTTTTTACTGTTGAGTTTTTTTTTAATTTCTCATATGTTCTGGATATTAGCCCCCTGTCAGATGAGTCATTTAGTTTCAAAATAAATATAGTAGAGTAAATTTTCTCTTGGTTAGTTAAAACTTTGTCTTCTGGTAGAATAATGAAAAGACTTTATGGAACAAATATGCTCTGAATACTGCATGTTCAACATTATTTATCTGCTGCCTGTATACATAATGACGGATGGGCTGAATATAAATTTATTTGATCACTCTTTCCTTAAAAATTTTGTGGGTTTTATTCCACTGCATTTATGAGTTGAAAATTTCAGTGGAGAAGTCAGAAGCAAGACTATTTTCCCCCACTATACGTGATTTGATGTTTTTGTCTGGCTGCTACCCATTTTATTCATCTTTCAAGTACTGTAATTTTTTTGTGATATGTCTTTGTGTTGATATTTCTTCTGAGTTTTTTCTAGACTGCATGTAACCCTTTTATATGTTGTATAAGTCCTCTTTAATTTGAGGGAAGTTTTCTTGACTTATACCTTTAATATTTTTTCTCTCATTACTTTAGTTTGCTTCCTCAGAGATATACATTTTCATATACTAACTTTATTTTTGCTTGTCTTCCATTTCATTTATTTTCTTTATAACACTTTTAAATTTTTTATTAACTCTTTTCATTTTTATCCTCTACTTACGGTATTATTTTCCCCCAAAGTCTTTTCTCCTTGTGTTGTTTCTTATTCCTTCTCTTAAAAGATGATTTTAATTTTTTTCTCCATCCTACCCACCAAGATGCACCTACTTGAGATTAAAATCAAAAGTATTACAAAAACTAGAGTGCATAGTGTGTCCAAAGTTCTATAAATACATAATCCCAAGTTCAATAGTTTTGCCATCTATATTTTTTTTTGCTTCATATAGGATAATATATAGTCAGCCATTTGTCCATGGTTTTTATCTGTTCTGAATAATAGATTTCTTGTATTTTCATCATTTGACTTTTTCTTTTTCCTTTTCTCCTGTACTCCTTTTTCACTTGTGTTATTTTTTCTAAATTCCAGGCTAATTCCTTTACTTTTTTAATAATTGAAAGAGTTAGTTATTTTTATACCATCTAGTTATAGGAGATTCAGATTGGGTGAAGAAAGAAAAATGTCATTACAAAAAAAATGGGGTACTTTCCTCTTTAAAGCCAGTCTACTCTGAGTCCTTAGTGGCAAAGCGTGGAAAAGAGCATTGGATAAGTAATCAATTATTACAATTTAAATCTTTATATAGATAACTTCTTCCTAACGAAGAGCATCTACACATTTGATTTTCTAAGACCAGTATTCAATACAAGGAGCAAAAAGGCATGAAAGCGTAAGTTTCACTATTACCTAAGTTTAAACTTTATCAATTTTAAAAAAAACCCAGAGGTATAACATAATATTGCTATGGCTTTCGGTGATCTTCCTATGTCCATTGTGCAGGGACAATGCCTATGCAATTACAGGGTAAGTGATCTAAGCTCAAGATATCCCCTGCTCCCAAGCTGCTGTTGATTAGAGAGAATCTGAATTTTACTATTACCTAGACTAGGGAAAGTGGGAATTAAATCTAGGTTGGTAAATTTATAATTTCAAGTGGAGTAATAAGACCTCACATTTACATTGCAGTTACATTTTATAAAGTAATGTTTCGTGCTCATTTCATTTCACTTTCAAAATCTCCTAAAAAGTAGGCATCATTATTCATGGTTTATAGATATAGAAAAATATATTCATAGACAATATGTCTTCATGTTTCACTTTAAACTAGTGTAAGAGCTCAAATGTGAACTCCAGGGTTATCTGTTTCCTGATAGTATGGATGTTAAAAGTATCACATGAGTAGTGCAAGAGAATATGCGAGGGTGATAAGGTGAGAGTGATGTTTTAAAGTCAGGTCGTATTTCACTAGAACTGGATTATATCTGTTTTTTAATGTTGATTCTATAAAATTATAAAATTATAGCATTTAGCACTGGGAGTAACTTTAAGAGATTTTTAAAAAGACATTTTAAAGCCAAGCCCCATTCCTTCAGGAAAATAAGGACTATTATCACTAATTAAGCAATTTGATAAAACTAAGGCTCAAAGAATTTGAATGATCTATCCACTAGTAAGTAATTAAGTGGAGTCTAAAACCTTGGGTATTTTATTTCAATAAAACAAGATAAAATATGTCATATCTTTTAACCAAACTACAAAAACGTATTCCTACATTTGGACAGCATTTAGATTATCTCTTGTTAATAGTTTACATTTTGAGGAAGATTGGAAAGAAGAGGTGGAAGGTTTTTCTAACTAAATGTAATTTAAACTAACATTGAACAATTTAACCCTGCAATCAATCTATTCATGTTTAAATCCAATTTTTTTTTAAGATGGAGAGCAAAAAAACAAAAACAAAAATAAAAAAACCCAACAACCCTTTCTGAAAAATTCTTATAGATTAAATAGAAATGAACCAGAAGCATATTAATATATATGTCTTTATAGTAGTTGAAAAATGTCAATAAGAGGAGAAATACTGGAAACAAAAAGATTGTCTTGGATCTCCAAGCCATGAAGAATAGGTCTAAAATTTTTAAGAAAAGCCTAAATAGAAGCTCTTATCATTTCTTTCCCAATTTCTTTTCTCCAAGAAGGAGACAGTAACAATATCCCTGCCACAATGACTGTCACAGACTCCAAATGAGATAATTTAAGTAAAGCATTTGCTACAATTTCAGGAACATAGAAAGCACTTGATAAATGTTAATTGTTGTTGTTCATTTCTTTTTCCTTATAAAAATGCAAAACATATTGTGCCTTATAAAAAAGGACATATCCTGGGGGAAAGGTGGCATTTCTGCCCTGTTCAATAAACGCATGTAACAAGCTGCTCCCCAGACATTCCAGTCTTCAGTCAAAGACTCATGTTATTTAGATATCTCCATGTTTGTAGGTCTTTGCATTTTTTTCTCTCTTTGTATCTCTCTGAATATTCCCCAACCTTATCTTTTTCCTTGTGTTCTATGTTCAAGAGGTCTTTTAATATAACTGTTGCATCTGTAGTAGTATAGTAAAGACTAGTTTTGGTTTGGACCATTAGTCTTTATATCAAACACACAGATATAATGCCATCATCTTTCAAATACAATGTCCAAATGCAGTTCTTTGGAATTCTGTGGTTTAGCAGTGGTGTCCATTGGGCAATTGGGGTAAGAAAATAGGATTTGGGGTGAACTGTGTACAAATAGATCCAAGAAAGAATGAGTTTGCCCTACCATCCTCAATTTAATTTGTTGTATATATTAGAGTTCATATCATATTACTACCCTAACTTAAAGTAGCAAATAAAATATTGAAGTTTAACCATAGAAGAGCTGTTTTTCTGGAAGTGAGAATATTAGACTCCTTAAAACAAAATATATTGGATATAATATGCTCTTCTCACTTTTAGAATCATTTCCTATAGTCATCAGTGCTTGTAATTGTTGTTCTAGTTCATTAAGAACACATTTATCTTCTGTGTCTCTTACCTTTGTAGATCCTGTGATTTCTTCTAGTATTTAAACACTTTTAGCAAATGGTTAATCAATATATTAAATTCTCTACATTGAAAAGTTTGACTATGGGGTAGCCCAAAGGATATCAACATGCTGGCATAACCTACTATCTATTTTTTAACCTACTATTTCCCCAACTCCTTCTTATGTATTTTTACATGTAATAGATACACACAATGGCTATGAAGTTATCCACAGACTTGCCATAATTTAATGGTACAAAATATCGTGGTTAGTATAATATTTGTTTCTTATAGGCAACAAACATGTCTTTCACTACAGATAGAGATTGTTGTCATCCTAAATTTTAAACAAGAGTTTTATTTAAACTTGAAATTAAAAAAGCAATGACTTAGTAAAACAACCTGGTTACAATGATTGGTCCTCATATGGCCTGAGACTGTTTTTAATAACAAATCTGTTATGAATATATGATGACATGAAGCTAAACAGTAAAGATTTGTGCAGGGAAGTGGCAATTCTATAAAGCTACTTTAAATGGCATTGCCTTTGGTACAGATGCCAGAGACAGTTACAAAATGCTTCAAGCAATGAGCGCATTTCCTAATCATTAGCTGCCTGTTTGATCATTTCCATCTTAACTTACTTCAGTTCCAGATCAAGACGTTGTGTGCCCATGCTATAAAATATACTAGCATCATTTTTAACTTTACACCTAAAAAAGGCAATACATAAAAATGAAACATAAGTAGCTATTTAAAATATTCAGAGTATTATGCACATGTGATTGTCATAAGACAAGATGATGGCTCTTCTTAATTTTTAAAAATATGCATAGAAGATGTACAGAAAATTATTGGCAGAATCTAGTATGTAACTTTACAAATCTGAACATTAATATTATTCAGGTAACTTCTTTCCCTGACTCTCATTCTTTTCCCTAAATCTTATAGTATGGAGATTCTGTCAATAATTTAAAAGTATTTTGGAAGGACAGAAATAAAAAGAAAGGCAAATAACAGAAAAAAATACTTTTAAAATTAATAAAAACCTAGTTGTATATTTTCAAAATTTGCTACAAATTTAATAAAGTTCTAATATAACACATAAAGGATATATCTAAAATTATGAAATATGCACATATGTTGAGGCTACACTCACATGCAGTGAACTCAGCTTGTCTATAAATTGAACTAATTACTATAATTGAAGCTCTGGAGAAGCTGGAGTCTGTGATTTCCATCAATAGGCATGGATATAATTAACCAATAACTATGGAGGATGTGGTTCTACAAAGTTACAGATTTCTTTAGCATCTGCTAGAAGCACATCTGTTGTGCTATACTATGATTAACAATCCAATACAGTTTAAAATATTTACATAAGGTTTGAATTTTATAAATTTACATACTTATAAAATCACCATGGTTTTCCTTCCCTTGCTTTGAGAAGTCTTTCCTTTGCTCGAATTTATCCAATTACTTGTATCACCTTACCTTCACACACATAAACACACACACACACACACACGTACAAACTCTTCTTTATTGTAATGTGTACCAAACCAAGCACAGTAAGAGCTCATCAAAAGGCTGCCATGCATCCAGATGAGGTCTTCTTTTTCAGTGTACATCTTCATTTATTAACAATTAAACATCAGACTAGACATTATAGACTTTGGGATCCCTTAAATTTGTAAGAATTCACATGCATATACAAAACTCTTTTGTGAACATGATCATTCATTATTTATATTAAATATATCTATATCTGTCATCTACATCATTAGCCATGAACAAAAACTTTCATTATGTATTCTTATTCCATAGGAGTCTGGGTGAAGTAGGTAGTCTGATTTCTCCCCCTCCCTGCTTCCTTTCCCAGATCTTAAATATACTACTAATACTGTTACAACTACTATTGCTGCTGCTGCTCCTGCAACTGCTGCTACTGCTTCTACTACTGAGCTGGAGAAAGTGACAGAGTTGACTCTGCCCTTCGGGCCACTTTGCTCACTCATACAACACAAATTTACTGAAAGCCTACTGTGTGCAAATCCCTGTGCTAGATACTTTGAATATATACAGAATATGTTCTTATCCCTGCATCAAAAAAAATTGCTATGGTCAAAAACAATGACAGATATCACACAAAGTCCTCTAAATTGAGACAAATTAAAGCAAGTTGATGATTGACTGCATTATGTTGAAAACTCTAATGCACTTGGCTTTCGTGCAAGACAATTGGTCTCCTGTATAAATTAGTTGAAAGATATAAATTTATATGTATACATACTTGATAAAATACAATGACTTTTAAAAAGTAATTACATTTTATTTTGCGTTGAAACAAATCATCTTTAAAATAATTGAATTTTCATAATTCTTTTTATCAGAGAGTTTGCATAATTAAAATTGGAACGAAAAACCCACCGTTTTTTAAATTTTTTTTATTTCAGCATATTATGGAAGTACAAATTTTAGGTTACATATATTGCCTTTGCCTCAACTGAGTCATAGCTTCAAGCGTGTCCATCCCTCAGACAGTGCGTATCACACTCATTAGGTGTGCATATACCCGTCCCCTCTTCTCTCCTCCTACCTGCCCAACACCAGATGAATATTACTACTATATGTGCCCTTAAGTGTTGGTCAGTTAATACCAATTTGATGGTGAGTACATATGGTGCTTGTATTTCATTCCTGTGATACTTTGCTTAGAAGAATGGGCTCTAGATCTATTCAGGATAATACAAGAGATGCTACATCACCTTTGTTTTTTGTGGCGGAGTAGAACTCCATGGCATACCTATACCACATTTTATTAATCCACTCATGTATTGATGGGCACTTGGGTTGTTTCCACATCTTTGCAATTGTGAACTGTGCTGCTATAAACACTCGAATGCAGATGTCTTTTTTAAAGAATGTTTTTTGTTCCTTTGGGTAGGTGCCCAGTAATGGGATTGCTGGCTTACATGGTAGTTCTATTTGTAGCTCTTTGAGATATCACCATATTACTGTCCACAGAGGTTGTGCTAGGTTGCAGTTCCACTGACAGTGTATGCGTGTTCCTATCTCTCTGCATTCATGTCAACATTTATTGTTTTGGGACTTTTTGATAAAGGCCATTCTCACTAGAGATAAGTGATATCTCATTGTGGCTTTGAATTGCATTTCCCTGATGATCAGAGATCTTGAGCATTTTTCATATGTTTTTTGGCTATAAGTCTATCTTCTTTTGAAAAGTTTCTGTTCATGTCCTTTGCCCACTTTTTGATAGGGTTGTTTGATTTTTTTCTTGCTGATTTCACTGAATTCCATATAAATTCTAGTTATTAGCCCTTTATAGGATGTGTAACATGCAAATATTTTCTCCCATTCTGTGTGTTGTCTGTTTGCTCTTGTGATAGTTTCCTTGGCTGTGCAGAAGCTTTTTAATTTGATTAGGTCCCATTTATTTATTTTTGTTGTTACTGTGCCTTTGGGGTCTTCTTCATAAATTCTTTGTCTAGGCAAATGGCTATAAGAGTTTTTCCAACATTTTCTTCTAGAGTTCTTATAGTTTCATGTCTTAGACTTAAGAATACTATCCACTGTGAGTTGATTTTTGTGAGAGTTGATAGGTGCGGATCCTGTTTCAGTCTTCTGCATGTGGCTATCCAATTTTCCCAGCACCATTTATTGAGTAAGGATTCTTTTCCCTGGTGTATGTGGTTGTCTTCTTTTTTCAAAGATAAGATCACTGCATGAGGATGGTTTTATATATGGGTTCTCAGTTCTGTTCTACTGGTCTATGTCTCTGTTCTTATGCCAGCACCATGCTCTTTTAGTTACTATAGCTTTGTAGGATAGCTTGAAATCTGGTAAATTGATGCCTCCCAATTTGTTCTTTTTGCTTAAGATTGCTTTTCCTATACGGGGTCTTTTTTGGTTCCATATGAAGAGTAGGATTATTTTTTCTAGATCTGCAAAAATGATGTTGGTATTTTAATAGGGACTGCATTGAATCTGTAGATCACTTTGGGTAGTATAGACATTCTAACAGTATTGATTCTGCCAACCCATGAGCATGGTATGATTTTCCACCTTTTTACATCCTCTGCTATTTCCTTCCTCTGTGTTTTGTAGTTCTCCCTGTAGAGGTCTTTCACTTCCTTACTTAAATATATTCCTAGGTATTTTATTTTCTTTGTTGCTGTTGTGATGGGTTTTGAGTCTTTGATTTGGTTCTCAGTTTGGCTGCTGTTGGCATATAGGAATGCTACTGATTTCTGTACATTGATTTTATAACCTGAGACTTTCCTGAATTTGTTTATCAATTCCAGTAGTCTCATGGCAGAATTTTGGGGGTTTTCTAGATATAAGATCATATTGTCAGCAAAGAGC
>CAUYSK010096419.1:0-12908 GCA_963575035.1 Avahi laniger | reverse complement strand
ACCCTAGCTCACAGCAACCTCAAACTCCTGGGCTCAGGAGATCCTCCTGCCTCAGCCTCCCGAGTAGCTGGGACTACAGGCATGCGCCACCATGCTCGGCTAATTTTTTCTATATATTTTTAGTTGTCCAATTAATTTCTTCCCAATTTTAGTAGAGACGGGGTCTTGCTCTTGCTCAGGCTGGTTTCGAACTCTTGAGCTCAAACAATCCTCCCGCCTCGGCCTCCCAGAGAGCTAGGATTACAGGCGTGAGCTACCGCGCCGGGCCAGTATGCTTTATTTTTAAACTTAAAATTTTTTCTATAGTTACTTTTTAAATTAGAACAATAATATAATCATGTTATAATTAAAATAATAAGTATTTCTATTTAATTACCAGTTACAATTTATATAGGTGTCACTGTAACTGTGCTATCTGCATCAAAGGTTCAAATCATCACATCACAATGATACATTGATGCATAGGGAAAAATCACTTAAATCATTTCATGGACACCAGCTAGATTGGTTACGTGTTTATGTGACATGACACATGCCCACGATGCATAGAACAATGTCACAATGACATCTTACATGATGGAACAGCTAACATGAAGTGTAGCCCTATCAAAACAATGGAGTTGCATCAATAGAAAAATATTTTACATAGGTTCAATTTTTAAATTTAAATATGAATTAATTAAAATTAAACTGAAATTAAAAATCTATTTCCTTGGTGATGATGCTAGCCACATTTTAGGTGCTCGATCACCTGTGTGGCTAGTGGCTACCATATTTGACATAACAGGCTGTACCATAATTGCTTGGTCCTGGCTTGCTTTTGAATCCCAACTTTGATCTTCTCACTGTTTGCTGTGCGTTGGACTCTTTGTCCTTTGGATGGACAGCAGCTCAGACTCATTGTTCCTCACTGCTCTCAGTTGAATTAACTATTATGTTATAGCTTCAGCTTTTTGGCCCCATCCTCCAGCAGCAGCTATTTGGCTAGTACTGCTCCAAGACCAGCCTGACTCTCTGCGAGGTGTGGGGAACAGGATCGGGGAAACATTATTAAGAAAGAAACAGGCCAGGCAAAGCGGCTCGAGCCTATAATCCCAACTCTTTGGGAGGCCAAGGCAGGAGGATCACTTCAGGCCAGGAATTTGAGACCATCCTGGGCAACATACCAAGACCCTATCTCTACAATAAATAAGGGGAAATTAGCTGTGTGTGGTGACATGCACCTATAGTCGCAGCTACTCAGAAGGCTGAGGCAGGAGGATTGCTTGAGCCCAGGAGTTCAAGGCTGCTATGAGCTATGATCAAGCCACTGCACTCCAGCCTGGGCAATCGAGTCACATCCTGTCTCAAAATAAAAAAAAAAATTAAAAATTAAGAAAAAAGGCAACAGAGGTCAAAATAAATGAGGAGGTTGTAAAAAAACAAATGGTAGTTCTAAATAATTCTTGTTTTGTCTTGGACAAACGACTTTTAAAAAGAAATACTAGCAGAAGATATTACTTAACCATTGACATACTTATTTTTGGAAGTCACACAAAATAATGGAAGAATTGGAAATGAACAAACGTTCTCATTTTCAAAAAGGAGAAGAAACATTCTGCAGATAATTCAGATTAAATAGATTTAAGATTAAATAGATTTAATAACCATCTTAAGCACAATCCTGGTGTGGATTTGTAAAAGAGTGGCGTGTAAGTTTTCAGAAAATGAAGTAGTGATCACTAGGAGATAACTCACAATCACATAGAACAATCTGGGCTCAGCACACCCCACTTCCTGTTTTGATAAGCTCATGAGGCTGTTGGTAGTGCTGCAGATGTCTGAGTTTCATCAAAGCACTTGGCAACGTCTCTCACATTTCTGCGGCAAAATGGACACAAACAGGTTGGATGATAGTATCACTTTGTATCTGATGTTCCACCCAACTTGATGCTTGTTAAACAGATTCTTTTCTCCCTGCAGAAGATTTGGACAATGTCTCTAAAGAGATGATGTCTCAGGGTCTGATATTAAATCTGTCCTTTGCAATATTTTAATGAATATAATTAACAATACATTGGATGAGGACACTATGCATTTTACAGGTAACAAAAATGTTGGGATTGATACCCAATAAATTAGAAGATAGCCTTAGAATTCAAGAAGAGTCCAACAGTTGATATTTGTTGTTTAGATTTGCCTTACCAGGGCATAAAATAGCTCAAGAATATAACAGAATTGCAGAGATGTGATTTGTAGTCTAACTTGTGTTTACCTGGGGCTATACCAGCTTGGGGTGGGTGGTGTGTGGGAAGTACGTACAGTCCCAGGAAAGTGGGTCATGATAGCAGTGGTCTCTGATTACTGTAATTACTGGAACTCTAGACCCATGCAAACCTCTTTCCCTAGACAACATCCTGGGTGGCCCCCACTTCTCCCAGCGAGCAGTAAAGGTCTCATTGCTGCCTTGTAGCCTCTGCTCCTGCTGGTAGGTGCAGGCTGTTGCTGTTGCTGCCACTCCTACCTGGGCAAGCCCCAGGAGCCCCTCCACCCCACTGCCACTTTACAGCACCCAGTTTGAGAAGGAATCTGTTCCCACCAGAGTTAAGAAGTGCTCAGTGTTCCCCGTGCAATGCAGAATGGTGATCTTCAAATGCAAAAACTGCTTTGTCACTGAGGTCGAGTTTCTAGTGCAGAGCAGCGGTCTCCAACCTTTTTGGCACCAGGGACCAGTTTCATGGAAGACAATTTTTCCATGGACCACGGTGGAGGCTGGGGCAGGATGATTTCGGGATGATTCAAGTGCATTACATTTATTACAGCTGCAGCTGCTCCCCAGCACTAGCATCACCGCCTCTGTTCTACCTCAGATCATCAGGCATTACATTCTCATAAGGAGCGCGCAACCTAGATCCCTCCTATGCGCAGTTTACAGTAAGGTTGACGCTCCCGTGAGAATCTAGCGCCTGGCTGATCCAACAGAAGGCGACAGGAGGCGGAGCTCAGGCGGTGATGTGAGCGGTGGGGAGCAGCTGTAAATATAGATAAAGCTTTGCTCACTCCCCCCCACCCCCGCCCCGCCCCGCCGCTGACCTCCTGCTGTGCGGCCCGGTTCCTAACAGGCCACGGACTGGTACTGGCCCACAGCCACGGGGTTGGGGATCACAGCTGTAGAGGACAAAAATGACAGTTGGAATTTGCAACTTTGTGCCTGCTTTGCCAGTCTCTCCACATCCCCCAAGCATTGAAATTGGAGTGCCTTAGGGCTCATAGCATTGCCATGTACACTCATCATCTAAATGAAATTATAAGCTGGAAGCCCATAAATTTATATCTACAGTCCATATTTCTCTCCTGAGATTTATTCATTTTCCTTCTTAGTGCGTGCTAGTAAAGTATACTTAGAGTATTCCAGTACACCACCTGGCATCTTACAGATCTTTTATTCATCTGGTCTTTGAATCTACTGGAAGATACGTCTAATGAGAGCAAGGCCTTTGTATCCTCAGTACATAGAATAGTGCCTGGCACGTAGTAGACACCTAATAAATATTAGTTAGGTGAAAGAATAAGTAAAAGCATAACTGATTTCTCTCTCCAGCCTCTAATTCTTTTCTTCCCGTATCTGTGCGCTCTCTCGTGCTCTCTCTCTCTCTCTCTCTCTCCCCACTCCATCCCCGATACACATGCGTTTTTACATAACCTGGATGCTGGTACCTGGAGACCCCCTTATCCCTTGAGATCTAGATTGCCTTGAGCCCAAGTCACATGACCTGAGTGCCCAAGCTTCCCATGGATTTCTGGAAATGTATGTGGTCTCTCAATCCAGTATGCCTCAAGCATCCTTATCTACACATGCAGTCTCTGTCCAGCCAGCATCAACATAGAGGTGAAATCCAGCCTTTCCACCAACCAGAGCACATACACGTCACAGAATAGCCAGGGTCAGTCACATCACCTACTGCCCACGATGACTTGGGCGTTTCTAGGTTGTCCTTTGCAGACTCCCTTCCTCCCATGCTCCATCCAGCTTCTTCCTCCCACGTCTTCCCTCCTCCCCCCCTCTTCCCCTTTCCTTCTCTCAACTCTCCCATTCTCCTCTTTCCCCCACACTGAAGAGCACTGAATTCCGTCCCTCTGTGAAGCACCGACCCAATCTGTACCCAGCTTTGGTTTCCACCATTTACCCAGATGTTTACCTAGCTATCCATTTTGCTGGTGATGAAACTGAGAACTACAGAGAAGTTACGTTTTTGCTCAAGGTCACAAAACCAGAAAATAAAAATCATCAATTATTACATCATCTAGAGACAATCATCATTTCAGTAAACATTTCCATGGTTTTCCTATCATTTGATTTTTTTTTTGAGACAGTCTCACTCTATTGTCCTGGGTAGAGTGCGGTAGTGTCATCCTAGGTCACGGCAACCTCAAAGTCCTGGGCTCAAGCGATCCTCCTGCCTCAGCCTCCTGAGTAGCTGGGACTGTAGGCGCACAACACCATACCTGGCTAATTTTTCTAATTTTAGTAAAGATGGGGTCTCACTATTACTCAGGTTGGTCTTGAACTCCTTAGCTCAAGCAATTCTCCTGAGTCGGCTTCCCAGAGTGCTAGGATTATAGGCATGAGCCCCAGTGGCCCACCCTCATTTGATTCTTTAAATGAGATATTAAATCACAATTTTGTAACCTGAGCTTTTAACTTAGTGATATGGCATGGATGGCCTGCCATGGCAATAAACACAGATCTACTCCATCGTTTTCCCGGTTACACAGTGTCCCATTGTGTGGAGACAGCATGATAGAGCCATCATATGGTATTTTAAATACTGTTGAGTTGAACATCTCATCCACTCATTTTTGTTCACTTGTCTGATATTTTATCTTGTACAAATTTTAAGAAGTGTTGTCACTTAGTCCAAGAGTACACATCGATTTACTTTAATATATTTGAGACTAAGAGATAATTTTATTTTATCTTTTATATGTATTATTTCTTATTACTTTTCTAGATTGAACAGTGACAAAATTTATAATTAGGTGTTTTCCATTCGAGTATTAGTAAAAAAACGGACCACTATATGTTATCTTTTCACATTGAACTATTGTCAGTAAATTTTGCCAAAATAAACATGTAAATATTTTTCTCCATGAGCTCACTAGGCTTATTCTCGTGGTGTGTCACACTGGAAACAGTGGACAGTGAACTTTGGTTTAACGGTGTTGTTAGCACCTTCTAGTGGTAAGAAAGCAAAATCCAGCAGTGACGGTTCAGGTTTGTTGGGGTTGTTTTAAAATAAAAAACCCAAACATAATCTATTGCTTCATGGTATTTTTTCTTTTGTTAACATAGCCGCAAACACTATGAAACTCCAAAAAAGAAACTAAAATATTTTGACGTCAATTCAAGCATGATTTCATTTTAAGTATGAAACTATGTATTGGAGCTTAGTTATAAAAGGTCAAGATATTTCAGGGAATGTCAGGTCTTATTTTAAAAGGTTAACTTTTCCCACTGTCTCAAATTTTTAAACACCTACTTAAACTGTAATTGTCTTTGTGGTTAATTACTTTTTATATAGCCTCAGCTAAGCGTAATACTACTGACTTATGTTTGAACAGAAATGCTAATGGGATAGTATTGCGCTAAATCACATCCATCTGGCAACAAGAATAGAAGATGTGACATTGTACATTTAGCACCAAAAGAAAGAATATATGACCCTATTAAGACTGGAAAGTACTGAAGAAGAGTTATCTTCTGTTTCTTCCAATAGCGTTCCCTGCATTGGATGGTACAGTGGATCTCTGTCCTCATATTATAATGAGACAGTTTAAAACACCATTATGAAGATTATCTGGGCAGAGTGTGGTGGCTCGCACTGGTAATCCTAGCACTCTGGGAGGCAGAGGCAGGAGGATTGCTTCAGGTCAGGAGTTCAAGACCAGCCTGAGCAAGAGCAAGATCCTGTCTCTACAAAAATCAGAAAAAATTACCTGGACGTGGTGGCTCACACCTGTAGTTCCAGCTACTTGGGAGGCTGAGGCAGGAGGATCGCTTGAGCCTGGGAGTTTGAAGTTGCTGTGAGCTGTGATGTCATTGCACTGCACTCTACCTGGAGCAACAGAGCAAGAAGAAAGAAAGAAAAGAAAGAAAAGAAAAAGAAAGAAAGAAAGAAAGCAAGAAAGCTAAGCACCTTGCTAGTTGATGGGAAGATATTGTATAAATTTTATAGCATAGCAAGAAAGAAAAACAAGGGGCTGGGCGCGGTGGCTCACGCCTGTAATCCTAGCACTCTGAGAGGCCAAGGCGGGCAGATCGTTCTGAGCTCAGGAGTTCGAGACCAGCCTGAGCAAGAGCGAGACCCTGTCTCTACCAAAAAATAGAAAGAAATTAATTGGACAGCTAAAAATATATATAGAAAAAAATTAGCCAGGCATGGTGGCACATGCCTGTAGTCCCAGCTGCTCGGGAGGCTGAGGCAGTAGGATTGCTTGAGCCCAGGAGTTTGAGGTTGCTGTGAGCTAGGCTGACGCCATGGCACTTACCCCAGGCAAGCAAGCGAGATTCTGTCTCAAAAAAAAAAAATAAAATAAAATAAATTAAAAAAAAAAAGAAAGAAAAACAATAAACAAGTAAAATTTGAATAATCCAGCTTTACAATTGTGGCGAGTGTCATGGAGAAAGACATCAGGTGATGTCGGAGAGGAGAACAGGAGAGGTGGGGAGGGACATACCTTGAACTGGTGTCGGCTCCTCTCTGAGGAAGCTGTATCTGAGCTGAACTTAAAGAATGAGGTGTGGTGGGAAGACAAGCTTCTAGAAAGTGGGGATGAGCTGTGCTGAGGCCCCTCTGAGCAAACGTGGCTAGAGCGTAGAGAATGAGGGGGCGCAGCAGAGGAGGAGAAAGTGGGCTTCTCGGCCTCAGCACTGTGGGCATTTGGGGCCGGATGGTTCTTTGTCGTGGGGCTGTCCTGTGCGTCATAGGACATTTAGCAGCATCCCTGGCCTCTACGCACTAGGTACCAGTAACCCCTGCACCCCAGTTGTGACAACCAAAAATGTCTCTGGACGTTGGCAAATGTCCCCTGTGGGCAAGAGAAGCCCTGGGCTGGATGTTCACTCAGGGCCAAATCGAGCAGGGCCTTGGCGGCCATGGTAAGGTGCCTGCACTTTATTCACAGTCCGAATGTCTGTGTCCCCACAAAATTCCTGTGTTGAAGCCCTAACAACCCCCATGTGATGGTGGTAGGAGGTGGAGCCTTTTGGAGGTGATTAGGTCATGAGGGTGGAGCCCTCACAGATAGGATTAGTGCCTTTGTAAGAAGAGACAAGAGAGCTTGCTTTCTCTCTCCTTGCTTTCTGCCGTGTGCGAGTAACATGCGAAGACCCCCTTCTGTATCAGCCAGCCTTCACCAGACACCGGATCTGTCAGCGCCTCGACCTTGGATTTCCCAGCCTCCAAAACTGTGAGAAATAAATATTTGTTGTTTAGGCCACCCAGGCTATGGCAATTTGTTCTGGCAGCCTGAAGTGACAAATGGGAAGCCGTGGAAAATTCCAAATAGGTGAATTATGTGATCCCAGTTACACAGCCTGTGATCTTTGGAAGTCCCCTTTCGAGATTATTCAAGGATTGCGGTCACTACCACTTTGACTAGAACCTGCCAGTCCCAGCTCATCCCCAGCTTGTGCTGGATCCAGATCCCACGCTAGGTCCACTCCCTGTAGTCACTTCCGCTGGCTCAGACAACCGCCACCACCGACACGATTTTAAGCAGGCAGCTGGGGAAGCACGTGAACCAAAACCCACTTCGCTCATCTGAAAAGCTGGGCTATTACCTAGAGCTGTTGCAAGAATAAATGAAAAAAGTACCTGGCACAGTGTCTGGGCATAGCGGCACTCTGCAAGTCTTAGAAGGAAGTAGAACAAAATATCTCCTGTGGCAGACCTGGAGGTGTGTCCCTGAGGTCTCCATTCAAGAAAAAACTTGCTGTTCGGCTGCAAGAATGCAGTCAGCTGACAGCCTCCAGCTGCCACTGCCTTCAGCCTCCACCACATCGTGGCTGAGGTCATGCTCTTCCTGGAGGGCACTAAGGCCTGGACATTTCTGCCAAATGCAGGACTCCTCTGCCAGGCAGTCTTGTTCCGGAGCTCTCTGCTGAGTCGATGGAGATCTGCAGTGTCGTCTGAGGCTCTGCTGCCGGGTACGACTTCTCCAGTGCCTCTCATTCTCCGCGGGCATCGCTTCCCAGTTAGCCTCTTGCACTAACTGCTTCCCAGAGGAGACCCAGCTGATGCGTCTCTGTTTGCTCCTCCCTCTCCCTGGAACTTTTCTTCTTTTTTGCTGCCAAATTCCTGTTCATCCTTCTAGTCCCAACTCCAGTGTTACTTTCTTTGCAGAGCTTTCAGGAAACTCTTACAGTAGGTGCTCCTTCCTCTGTGTACCCACAAAACGTTATTTATACCCTTATTATGGGGGACAGGAAGGGAACCAGTATTTACTGAATACCTACTGTGGGCCGGGAGCTGTGCTAAGGAATTCTTATATTTATATATCTATTTCACCCTGAATTTTCACACTAGCCTGGGAGGCAGGGCTTAAATTAACATTGCTACTTTGCAGGTAAAGACTCGGTGCTTCAGTGATCTGCACTCCAGAATAATTTTTCATTTGTCTCACAAAAGACGCTGCTATTTATTTTCACTATGCTACTATGCATTTAATGTATTTTATTGTACTTTATCTGATTGCATCTCTAGTTTTTGATAGTGGAAATGCCTTATTTGCCGTTATAAACCAGAACCAGGGTCTATGTAATATACTTGTAGTAAATGCTTAGGAATAAATGAGTGATGGCTAGATCGGACTTCCTCTACCGCTATGGGGAAAGCTGCATTTTGAATAATTGCTCGAATGTGTGGTAGTGTGACTAACGCGGGCCCAGCAGTGTTAGTCATCCTGCTGCTCTGCTGCCGCTAAATGCCAGGATTAGAGAAAACAGAAACCACGGGGTTCCATGGACACAGTAATGGGAGTTGCAGCTAGGACCTTTCAGAACCCACATCTTAAAAACCTGTCACTTACGATGAGGTTAAAAAGCCAGGTCAGCTGGGCCTGAGGCCAAATGAAAGTTTAAGAATGAAAATGGTAGGGCTAGTTGTTTTGCAGCAAGCGGCTTCTAGTGAATGCAAGGCTGGACCTCCGGGCCGGCAACAGCAGACTGGGGAACGGGGCCAGTGCAGCGGCCGGATCACGCATGCGTGCGGGTGCATGTGTTAGTTCTGATACAGGAAATTGTCTCTCTTTTTTTTTTGAATGCACAAGTAGCTCAGTGTATTATCTTCATTTTTGGCTTGCACGTTTGAGACATCTGAACTAAATCAATTGCCAAGAGCTACACACCACCATGGAGCTCCATGGCTTGTCTGTCCCCCACTTCATTGGCCTGAAAATGTGGGGAGTTGGAAGAGGACAGATAACATCTACGATTCTTTCTTTCTTTTTTTCTTTTTTTTTTTTTTTGAAACAGAGTCCCACTCACTTGCCTGGCCTAGAATGCCGTGGCGTCAGCCTAGCTCACAGCAACCTCAAACTCCTGGGCTCAAGTGATCCTTCTCCCTCAGCCTCCCAAGTAGCTGGGACTACAGGCATGTGCCACCATGCCCGACTAATTTTTCTATATATTTTTAGTTGTCCGATTAATTTCTTTCTATTTTTAGTAGAGACGGGGTCTTGCTCTTGCTCAGGCTGGTTTCCAACTCCTGAGCTCAAACAATCCGCCTGCCTCGGCCTCCCAGAGTGCTAGGATTGCAGGCGTGAGCCACCGCACCCGGCCATCATCTACGATTATTTCTAAAGAGAAAATCTGTGATTCTCAACCCGCTAGAAGGTTGCTGGGGGATGAAGGAGCAGCCACGATGGGGCTGGAGCAAGGAAGGTCAGGCATGTATGGTTGATGCGATCCTGAGACTTGAGATGCTGGTCAACACGTGCAGCACAGATCCGAGTAAACATTGCCACCTAGTGGCCACTCCCTGTAACTCATCCATCTAGCCATCCATTTATCCGTCGACATACATCCATTATCCATCCATTTAATATTTATAACATGTCTACTATGCGCTCCGTACTATTTAACAGTAAACAGTGAACAAGAGAGATTGTAAAGTCTCATCCCTAGGGAGACATTCTAATGGAGACATTCTAAGTCCCATGCCCCATAGTGGCAGTCTAGCCCTCAGCAGTTGAGTTGGTCCAGATGTCTCAAAGTTAGAGGCCAAAAATAAAGATAATGCACTGATAACTATTTCACTTTTTAAAAAAAAAAAGTAAAAATTATCTTTTAATGGAGAAAAGATGGACATGTTACACATTGGGTAAAGTAGCTTCTGAAACAAGCCAACTTGAAAGTCCCTTTTGTGTGAAATTTTTACCTGTACCACCTCAAGAACTTTTCTTCTCAATTCTTAAAATTTCTAGGATTATAAACTAATTTTTAAATGTTTTTCTGTTTCTATTAAACATATTGAAAAAGTAAATTACAAAGTGAACTTTTTAAAAGTTTTTTGGAGACAGAGTCTCACCCTGTCACCCAGGCTAGAGTGCAGTGGCACCATCATAGCTCACTTCAGCCTTGAACTCCTGGCCTCAAGCAATTCTCCCCTTCTCAGCCTAATGAATACCTGGGACTACAAGTGCACACCACCACACCCAGCTAATTTTTCTTTTTTTTTGGTAGAGATGGGGTCTCACTATGTTGCCCAGTCTGGTCTTCCACTCCTAGCCTCAAGCGATCCTCTGCCTCAGCCTCCCAAAATGCTGAGATTACAGGTGTGAGCCACCACACTCAGCCAACATTTTATTATTAGTAAACATGAGATTTTAAAAGTCTTTTATTCCTATTACAGAGTCTGACTCCATTTTTTGAGAGGTGCAATGTGAAACTTATTCTTTTAGTTATTTTGAAATAGAGACAGTCCCTGGCTTAGGATGGTTTCACCTATGATTTTTCAACTTAACAATAGAGCCAAAGTGATATGCATTCAGTAGAAACTATACTTTGTGTATCTATATTCTCCTTTTCACTTTCAGCACAGTATTCAATAAATTACATGAGACATCCAACACTTTATTAAGAAATAGGCTTTGTGTTAGATGACTGTGCCCAACTGTAGGCTCATGTAAGTGTCTGAGAATGTCTAAGATGGGGCAGGCTAAACTATGGTGTTTGGAGGGTTAGACATATTCAATGCATTTCAACTTGATGGTATTTTCAACTTACAGTGGGTTTATGAGCACACAACCCCATTGTAAGTTAAGAAACTTCTGTATATACTACATTTTTATTGACTACCGTCACCCTGGTATGCAATAAACCTCAAAATCTATTCCCCCTGTCTATCTGAAACTCTGTACCCTTTGATCAATAACTTCCCACTCCCTCCCTCCACAACCTCCTATCCTCTGGTAACCACTGTTCTACTCTCTACTTCCGTAACTCCAACTTTGTTAGATTCCACATATAAGAAAGATCATAAAAATAGAACTACCATATGAACCAGTAATCCAAAGGAACTGAAATCGATATTTTGAAGGGATATCTGCATTCCCATATTGATTGCGGCATCACTCAAATTGCCAAGATAGGGAAACAACCTAAGTGGCCATCAATGGACTTGATGGATAAAGAAATTATCGTCAACTTGAATGGATAAAGGAAATGTGGTATATACTTATGATGGAATACTATTCAGCCTTTAAAAGGGGGTGAAATCCTATCATTTGCAGCAACATGGATGCATCTGGAGGATGTTATGCTAGAACTGGACTTTTTCAGGTCTCTGAATGACAGCACTTCCCTTTCCCAGAGGTCCGCAGTGTGCTGTGAATGAGAGGGGAGGTGGGAAGCTTCGAGGGTGGGGAACCTGGTCTCTCAGTGGCTCACAGGGCTGGGAATTTGCCACCAGATGAGCAAGTATGGACCTCTGGTCTGTAGGGGCTTTCAAACCCACCCATCCCCCAGGAGGAGCTCCGAGCATGAGAGCAGGGGAAGAGATAAGGCACCAGGCCTTACCAAGGGGGCCTGGCATTGCAGGGAAGAGCAGGGTAACAGGACTGAATCCAGGCCCGGGAAGTGACTCAGTTTTGCTGTGCATGGTTTCAGGAGCTTGGAGAGAGGGCAGGAGAGTGCAGACTCGAGAGAGATTAATGTCTCCAGAAACAGCCCGGTGCAGAACAAATCCTTAGAGCCCACCCTCATTGTACAGATCAGAGTCCCCTAGGTAGTGACTTTGGGAGGCTCTACTGCAGAGAAGCAACTCTGAAGAACGCAGCAGCAGCCACCCTGACCCGCACACCCCCAGCAGGTCCAGGAGGCTGCAACCAACCTCTTAAAAAGAGGGGGCGCTCACCTGCTTCAGGCGGACAGGCGCAGGGGACACAGGGCCCACGAGAAGCAAGCCCAGGGCTAGGAGCGGCAGCAACAGAGCCGCAACAGGGGTGGGTCCCCAGGCAGTTAACCGCGTGACTCCATTTCTGATGTTTGGCCGCTGACAGCTTCCAAGCCCCAGCACTTCCCACTCCTTCTGCCTCGCATCTGGGCAAGCTGATAAGAAATCCTGGGTGCCTCCTCCTTTGGCACTGAAGGCAAGTTCAAACAAAGCGAGCCCTGGCCACATGAAAACCCTCCCCCTAGCCACAATAAAAACAGAGGCAGGGCCAGGCACGGTGGCTCACGCCTGCAATCCTAGCACTCTGGGAGAGGCCCAGACGGGTGGATTGTCTGAGCTCAGGAGTTCGTGACCAGTTTGAGCAAGAGCGAGACCCCGTCTCTACTAAAAATAGAAAGAAATTAATCGGACAACTAAAAATACATAGAAAAAATTAGCCGGGCATGGTGGCACATGCCTGTAGTCCCAGCTACT
>CAUYSK010096418.1:0-25837 GCA_963575035.1 Avahi laniger | reverse complement strand
TCTAGCACTCTGGGAGGCCGAGGTGGCAGGATTGCTTGAGCTCAGCAAGACCAGCCTGAGCAAAAGGGAGACCCCATCCTTACTAAAAATAGAAAAACTAGCTGCGCATGGTGGCAGGTGCCTGTAGTCCCAGCTACTCGGAGGCTGAGACAAGAGGATCACTTGAGCCCAGGAGTTTGAGGTTGCTGTGAGCTATGATGATGCCACTGCACTCTACCCAGGGTGACAGAGTGAGACTGTCTCAAAAAAAGAAATTTTTTATAATTTTCAGTGTGCAATCTTTCACCTCCTAAGTTTATTCCTAAGTATTTTGTTCTTTTTGGTGCTATTGTAAAAGGGACTGTTTTCTTAATTTCCTTTTTGGATAAATTCTTTTTAGTGTATAAACACACAATTGATTTATGTTGGTTTTTATCCTGCAACTGTACTGAATTTGTTTATTAGTTCTAACAAGGATTTTTGTGGAGTTTCTAGGATTTTCTACATATAAGATCATGTCATGGACAGAGACAATATAACTTTTAATTTCCAATTCAGATAGCTTTTTTCCCTTAATTGCTTTGTCTAGGACTTCTAGTAGTATACTGTATAGAAGTGGAGAAAGTGGGCATCCTTGCAAATCAAAAGTTTTTAGTTTGTCATCATGGAATATGATGTTAGCTGTGGGCTTTTCATATATGGCCTGAATTATGTTGATGTAAGTTCCTTCTCCTGCTAGTTTGTTATCATTGAAGAGTGTTGAATTTTGTCACATGCTATTTCTGCATCTATTGAGATAATCACATGATTTTTTTATCCTTCATTCTATCAATGTAGTGTATCATATTGATTATTGTATATTAAACCATCCTTGTATCTTTTGCATGCATTTATGTTCATCAGGAATATTGGCTGGTAATTTTCTTTTTTTTTTTTTGTAATGTCTTTGCCTGGTTTTGATATCAGGGTAATTCTGGCCTTGTAAAACGAGTTTAGAAGTATTCCTTCCTATTCAGTTTTTTGGAAGAGTTTAAGATTTGTCATTAACTCTTGGTATATTTGGCAGAATTTACCTGTGAAGCTATCTTATCTGGGCTTTTCTTTATTAGGAGGTTTTTGATTAATAAGTCTATCTCTTTATTAGCAGTAAGTCTGTTCAGATTTTCTATTTCTTCATGATTTAGTTTTGGTAAGTCATTTGTATCTAAGAATTTATCCATTTTTTCCTAGTTTATCCAATTTGTTGGCATATAATTTGTTCACAGTGTCAGGGTTGGGTTTTTGAAAGAATTGTTGCCCTGGTTCTTTGGCTCCTCGCTTGGAAGATCACAAGCAGGGCTGGTGGGACCGAGCGAACACAGGAAGCAATTCCACACAAACAGCTTTCATTGCAGAAAAGAAAAAAAGAAGAAAGTTACACAATTGTAGAAAAGAAGGAAGCTACCCAAAGTAAAAATACATTCCAGAGAGAGGAATGGCTCAGTCTCCACGAGTGGCGATAAGGACTCCCAGGTGATTTCCATTTTTGGCCTAATTGGGGGGAGGGCTTATAGGAGGTGTGGGATATTACCAAATGATTGATATACATGATTGTCAGGTGTTCTGTGTTTTCCCGCAGTCCCCAGCTTCTCCACCCCTAGGAACCCCCTTCCTGGCCTGTATCTGATTCCTGCAGATTTGATCCCTGCCTAACAATAGTAATCTATTATTATCTTTTTTATTTCTGTGGCATCAGTTGTAATGTTTTTTTCCATTTCTGATTTTACTTGAGTCTTCTCTCTTTATTAGTTAGTCCAGCTAAGGTTTTGTCAATTTTGTATTTTCAAAAACTATTAGTTTTTTTCTATTGTTTTTCCTCTCGGTTTCTGCTCTGATCTTTTATTATTTCATTTCTTCTGCTAATTTTAGCCCTAGTTTGTTTTTATTTTGCTAGTTCCTTGAAGTGTATTTATTTGAGATCTTTCTTTTTTAATGTAGGAGTTTATTGCTGTAAACTTCTCCCTTAGTACTACTTTTGCTGCATCCCACAGGTATTGGTATGTTTTCATTTTTATCTGTCTCAAGGTATTTTCCAATTTCCCTTTTGATTTCATCTTTGAATTTTTTCCCTCATCTGCATCTGAGCAATTGGAATATAGTTTAACACCTAATGTAGAATCTAGACCATTTGAAAATTAATCTCCTATTATCTAAAATGCCATTGCCTAAAATCACAATTCTCAGAACTATTGCAATATTGAGTGAGTTCTACTGACTGAAGATGAGAACTGCAGGACACTAGAGATAAAAGTTTGTTTTCTAAAAGTTAGCAAATTTTTAAAAAGGAAAGAATATAATCCTCTCTTTAGATTTAGTATCCTTCCTTGTCCTCAATAAATTTCATCCTATTATCCCTTCATAACAATGATGGAATCCTCTTTTTTTCTACCTTATTTCTCATATAAAGCTTTTGTTGTTCTACCCTCTAAGGACAATGCTTGAGATAATAGAGGAAAGCAAGCTTCCACCTGAGGTAGTGGGAAGAAAAAAAGGTTAAGGCACAGATTATCTCCCTATACTTACACTGTACTAGCAGGAGGTATTTATTTTAAGTGTTTTAAGTAGATTTTAGAGTATAGAACCCATTAATATATTAAATGTGTTTAATTCAAGCATGTTTACATAATTTTCTATATCCAAGTGTTGAAAACTGCTTTTAGAATCTTGATGACTTAATTTAAAAAAACATTAGACTTCCTACTGCTCATATTTTTATATTTGGTTATTAACCAAATATAAAATAGTTATTTAGAATGTTTTAATGGTTCTGGTATTATGTAAAATAAAGGCTTTGGTGTTCTACTAGCCCCAGTTTGCTGTGTATGTATGATTTCCTAGGTATCTTAAAAATAACCCTATCTTTTTCTTTTTTAGACATAATATCCAGATTTTTAAAATTTACTAGCAAAATCATTTTTATATCACAAAAAGAAAACTCTTTTAAAAAATCTATTTAATTAAAGGTTTTCACCTCCTCTCAACTGTCAGTACCATATACACCATACCTTTAGTTTGGATACACACTCAGCCTTCCCAAAGTTGCAAAGAGCCATTTTCCCCTTGAGAGACTGAATCTGTTTGGAAGAGAAATTTCTAGGTCTAGAGTAAGTGCATATGGACCAATGTTGATACTGGCAAACTTTAACCACCTCTTTTTTCATGATTACTAGCAAACTCTACCAGAGACTATCCCATAAGCATTAAGATAGCAGCTCTTTTTAAATTTCCTTTATGTCTGGACATAATTTGGATCCATCTCTTTCCACACAGACTCCAGTTACATTCCAGTTAAATTGACAGCCATATGACTATTGGTGATCTGGAGTTCAGGTGTAGAAAATCTAATTCTTATGTGGAGTTCAAAGTGAAAATAAACACATATGGAGGAAGTCATTTACTATATGATCAATTTTATACTATTTTTAAAGCTCACATTAAAACAAGTTAAATACCTCAAAAAAGTAAAAATATGGGAGATTTGGGTCTGGCATGTGTCAGGGTTACAATAAATATTTTTTGAATGCATAAATGAAATGTAAAGCAACATAGTCACAGAAGAGGTCCACAGATAACACAAAACATGAAAGGAAATGAACGGGAGATTCCAGGGACAGCATGTTCACTCTCTCTATCCTACCAGCAAACCAAACTCTATTAACCAATCACCCCCTACTCAATGCTTCATTTTTCTAAATTCCCTTACAGCTAATTTTATCCAGTTATCCGTACTCGTTGTTACTACTTCACCACCCCCCATTTATTTAATAACTTACATTTATTATAAGGCAGTCTTTCCATAAATCCCAAACTTGCGTAAGGTGGCCACAGCAGAGGAACAATGGTAAATGGTAGCAGAGAAGATGGAGACAGGGAGAGGGCCTGGGATATCATAAACGGACCTGGAGTTTCTCTGCACTTCCACACGGGGACTCAAAGGATAACCTATTATGCTGGTCACTGCAGGTGAAGTGGCCCTAAAGAAGGGGATGAGAGGTTCCCTAACTGGGGGCTGTCTCAGGCCATTTGTGCTGCTGTAAGCAAAATACCTAAGACTATAATTTATAAAAAACAGAAATTTATTTTCTTACAGTTCTGGAGACTGGGAAGTCCAAGATCAAGACGCCAGAAGGTTCAGTTTCCTGATGAGGAATGCATCCTCTGAAGGGGAGGAACACCATATCCTTACACGGCAAAGGTGGAAAGGCAAACTAGCCAAATGCTGCGCAAAGCCTTTTATAAGAGCCTTAATCCCCTTCATGTGGGGAGAAGCCCTCATGACCTAATCACCTCTTAAAGGTCCCCAACCATTAATAGCATCAGATTGGCAACACCTGAATTTTGGAGGGCACGCGTTGAAACCATTTTCAATGGTTTCAATAGGAGTCACAGCAAGATCTCCAGGCAGAACTCCAAGGAAAGCCAGTGGGAAGGAACCGCTGCACACTAACAGTGCTAAGAGAACAAACCCCAGCCAGCCAGCAGCCCCAGCACTGCAGGAGAACGTGGTGACAACAGATACAGCCAGGGCAGAGGTCGATATGCACATGCCAAGAAAGAGGAGACCCCTTCCGCGGAGGTCAGCAAGGCTCCTCTCCTAATGCCATGAAGTTAAATAAAAATGTAATGGGTTGAGTAAAGACACCCTGCGCCCAGATTCAACAGGAAGAGAGAAGGAAAAGGAGGAGGAAAGAAACCTCAAAGCTTGAGTATTTTACTCAAAAGAGTCTGAGGTAATCTGAAAAAACTGAGGAAACTGGAAGGACCGTTACTTTCAAAGAGCAAGATTAATCACATGTGCCACACAAAATGGGGCGCAGGGTTAAGTTGAGCTCACTCACAGAGGAATAAAGGAAGTCGTATGTCTGCATACCTGAATCATGACTACAAGTTCTAAACCCACTGCATTGAAAACGGAGAGATTAGAATCTGAAGAATTTTATATTTAGCACCTTCCCCTGCCAGATGGAGCCCCACAGAGGCTGCGCAGTGAAAGCTCAGGTGACCAACAACAATTTCCCCTCCACAAGTGATAAACAGATGCTATATAATTCCCTAATTTTAGAGAAGGGAAATTAAGATGCAGAAAACAATAATGATTAGCTTAACTAAATTCTTTGGTCCTAAATATCCAATTTATCAGCCACAAAAATAAAAATCTAAATTTGTTTTTCCAGCTAGCACCAGCATATGGGGGAATAGGAAGCAGACGTGAGGGCCCGAGGACTTGGTTGGTGAAAGTTCAAGGAAAGAATACAATTAAATCTTCAATTGGAGCACAACTGAAATTACTCTTTTGAATCTGAGTTTTATATTTCTTTTTTTAAAATACTAGTCAAGTGCAGTAGTGAGAAGGGAGGAAAGCAGTAGAACAAGGAGATCAACCTGTAACTGACTATGAATAATCCAGTGAGTTAACTCACTACCTTTGAACCAGCCTGATATTTCTTTTATCAAATAATGAGCTCTCGCCCAGCTAATTGAGTTTTAATCATTCAAGAGGTATTTGTTAAGAACGTAATTCTGATCAATTCGATGTATTCTAGTTAAGTGTTTAATGGGAATTACCTGCAGGGCAGCCATTGTGCTAAATGCTGAGAATAGAGGAGTGAGCTAGACCCAGACAGTCACTCCCCTCATGGCCTGTGTAGGGGAGTGAGCCAGACCAATACAGTCACTATCTCCCATGGACCTAAAGGGGTCGGGGTGGAAGGCAGGCTTTAAAGAAATTATGACTGTTGCGATGTGGTAGAAAATAGAAAGTATTATATAAAGTGCAATGAATAGCACAAGAAAAGAGCATCAAATCTGGACTAGCCCTACCCATGTAAGTATGCTTCACAGGTTTTCATGTATAGAAGGCAGATACAAACTCATTTTGATTTGAGGTTTAAATGTAATGACATTTTTGAAAGTTTAACATTTTAAAATCAAATAACACAGAGAACTGAAATATTATAAGAATTACGGTCTATCAGGATTTGAACACTCATTGAACACAACCCCTTGTTCAACATTCAATCCCTTCACTAGTATTATTTTCTAGAGCTTCAATTTTATGTCCCACCAATCGCTGTTTGAAAGAAACAGAGTCATGCTGTTATTGAAACCAAAGATCATTTTATGTGTAAAGAATATAAATGTATTTTGTCTATCATGTATCATAGCAGAATTTGTATTATTATGTTTTCAATTATAATGAGTTTTAAGACCTAAAGAGTGTAACACTGTGCTAATATTGAGAGTGAATTAACTGGAAACTCCATTAATCTATCTTTAAAACACTAAAATCTATCTAGTCTGGAACTCTAAGTTACAGAATTTGGCAACATAATGGTTACTTCATTTATTGGAAACAAAAAAAACTTGGAGCTAATAATAACTAAAAGTATTAAAATTTATACATTTTAGTTTTACAAAAAACTAAAGTACATGCAATATTATTGATATAATAAAATTACTCTCACTCACTTGTATTCTGATAGCTTTAATGAAAGAGGGAAAAAGAGATGAAGTGATGAGTAACAAACTGGTAATGGCACTGGTAAATGAGCCCATGGGAGTGTCAGACATGAGAATACCAAGGACATCCTAGGTTAAAACGCTGAGGACCTCTGCCCTAACCACTGCTGATATGTTGGCCTCCCTGCCAAGGACTCTACATTCTTGTCATTAAATATTTCCAGGAACTGAAGACTTGCCCATCATGAGTCTATTTTCCTGAATACTCTTGTTCTATAGGCAGACTGAAAGTTCTACAAACCAGACTATCCCCAAGGGGTAAGGTGCCACTGACAGAATGAATCCTTGACGTCCAGTATAAGTGATGAAAACAGCAATTCCATCTTTGTGGATGCGTTGAGATAAGAGAGGTTTAGGGAGATTTTGGAAAAATTTCACTGAAGATTTTCTTCCCAAGGTGAATTAAAGTAACCCTGTAGAATAGACATAGAGAATTAAATTCAATTTAAGCAGTTTGTAATGTACTCAGGTGTTGCTTGAAACTGGGAAGCTAAATATCTGTTTCAGTGTAGCTCCAGAATGGACATGTTTACAATTGCTAATACTTTTAATATTAAACCCTATTGGTAAACATTGCACATGTACCCCATAAATTTGTATAAATAAAAAAATAAAGATGAAAGAAAAATATTTTAATTATTAAATTAATATAATCAAGCTCATTGATTATATTTAAATTAAATTAAATTTTAATTGACTCCATTCTTTAGCCTGGAGATATTACATCAAAATCTTATATTTTTATTTTGAAATTGCATTAGTTAGGATGAAAGCTAAGCTACTGTAAAAAAAGAAAGACCAAAATGCAATAGCCTAATCAAGATAAAAGTTTATTTCTTCTTCATGTAATAGCTGAGAATGAACAGTTGGACTCTACTACACAAAGCTATTCAGGAACTCAAACCAATGGGTTGGCCCCTTCATCCTCGTGGATTCTAATATGCCTTTAATTCACATTCCATTGGTGATCACTTAGTCACATGAGCATGCATAGCTGCAAGGCGGGGGGCTAATATATCTCTTGCTAAGCAATCATGTGCCAGCCATGATTGGCAGCCTCTACCACAGAAAATAATTCTGTGGGCCAATCTGCTTATTATTTTAGAATTTTAAGACCCCTTTCCCCTATCATTATCTGATACTCTGGATATACAATGCCACAGCATGTAAAGTTAGTAATACTGATATGGCTATTTAATCCATGCAAACAGTTTAGAGACATTGTACCTGGTCTGCAGTGAAACTTAGAAAGGATAAAGGAGTGTTACTCTAAATTTACTACATGATTCTGCATTTTTACTGATAAAATATTTTAGAACTTTGTCAAGAATTATTGGACTTAATTATAAAGGCATTAGTGAATAACTGGTATAGCAGTTACATAGACTATTCAACAAGAGAGGAGATATATCAAGTAAATTAAAGCTATAAATACATAATGGATTTTGGATTTGATTTTAACTGAGATATATGATCTGATTTATAGAGACCCAAGTTATATTATTAAGGTTACATATACTTTACAGAATTGTCCAATTAAACAGTTAAAATGAAGGTCTGGCATTTTTCTATAATGATTTGTAATGGTATATTTGATTTGATTCATTAAGGAACTTGAGATTTCAGAAATTTTGACTGGTTACTTTCATGAAGATTTGGAAGAGTAAATTAGATAAAAATTAGACCACATGGGTCACTGATGAAAATAAAATTAGATATTAAATTATGGACGGGCCTTCAAATTGTAATAGTCATAGCAAGGCCTATTTTATCTCCACTGTGTCTTCATTTGTAACCCAGTCAGCCTACAGAAACAACACTCTGTATCAGAGGTTCTCAAATATTTGGTCTTAAGATCCATTTAAACTCTTAAAGAGCTTTTGTTTATGGGGATTCTATCTATTAATATTTACAGTATTGAAAATTAAAACTGACAAGATTTAAAATATTTATTTAAATATTTATTATTAAACATTTTTATTTAATATAATTCATACAAAATAAATTATTAAATATTTATTTATTTAAAATAAATATAGAAATTATTATATTTTCCAAAATGAAATAATTTGAGAAGAATAACATTGGTTTATGTTTTATAAAATTCTTCTTTTTCTTTATATATCCAAAATATATCCTTATTTTTTTATTTCAGAATATTACGGACATACAAATGTTTTGGTTATATGAATTGCTTCTGTCCATCACCCAGATAGTGTGCATTGTACCCATTAGGAATGAATTTATCCATCCTCTCCTCTACCTTCCCACCTGCATGAATTCCCTTGTATTGTACTACCATATGTGCACATGAGTGTTGATCAATTAGTTCCAATTTAATACTGAATATCCAGTGGTCAGATTGCTGAATCCATGGTAAGTCCACTTTTAGTTCTTTGAGGGTGTCTCCACACTACTTTCCATAGAGGTTGTACTAGTTTGCAGTCCCACTAACAGTGTAGAAGTGTTCCCTTCTCTCCACACCTATGCCAGCATCTATTGTTTTGGAACTTTTTGATAAGAGCCATTCTCACTGGAGTAAGGTGATATTTCATTGTGGTTTTGATGTGCCTTTCCTTGATGATTAGAGATGATGAACATTGTTTCATGTGTTTATTGGCCATTAGTCTATCTTCTTTTCAAAAGTTTCTGTTCATGTTTTTTGCCCACTTTTTAATGGGGTTGTTTAATTTTTCTTACTGATTTGCTTGAGTTCTTTGTAGATTCTGGTTACTAGCCTTTTATTGGATATATAGCATGCAATATTTTCGCCCATTCTGTAGGTAGTCTATTTGCTATTTACTCTATTGATTGTTTCCTTGGCTATACAGAAACTTTTTAGTTTAATCAGGTTCCATTTATTGGTTTTTGTTGTTGCTGTGATTGCCATTGGGGTCTTCCTCATAAATTCTTTGCCTAGGCCAATATCTACAAGAATTTTTCCAATCTATTCTTCCAGAATTCTTATCCTTTCATGCCTTACATTTAAGTCTGTTATCCACTGTGAATTAATATTTGTGTGTGGTGAGAGGTGCAGATCCTCTTTCAGTCTTGTACATGCAGCTATCCAATTTTCCCAGCACCATTTATTGAATAGTGATTTTTTTCCCCATTGTATGTTTTTGCCTGCTCTGTCAAAGAACACATGGCAGTATGAGAATGGTTTTATACCTAGGTTCTCTGTTCTGATCCATTAGTCTAGTTCTCTGTTCTTGTGCCAGGACCAGGTTGTTTAGGTTACTATAGCTTTGTAGTATAGCTTGAATTCTGGTATACAAAAGGTATTAGTTCACCATTTTTTTTATGGCTGAGTAATACTTGGGTTACCTCTCACCTGCTGTCTTTACCTCTTCCCAGCAGTGTGTAGTGAATTAGGTCCCCTAGCTTAATTTAGGTGATGATGGGTGGTACTTGAGAGTATGAATCAGCTGCTTCCTGTTTGCTTTAGTTTAAAGGTGCTGTGTTTAGTTACAGGGTTGTTCTCCCTGATTGATTGATAATTTGCATGGAAGAATCAGCTGCTGAGATTGTCTTTTGTGCCCACGGTAAGCTCTCATTCCCCAGGTGGGGCATATGAATGCCCCAAGCTTTAGAAGGGACCCTGTATCTCCCAGGGGTTTTGATCGGTCTCTACTCCCCCTGAGGTTGAGGGAGTAACAAGACAAATCGTGGCTGGATTGCGAGAACAGAGAGAGGTTTTGCAATGCCTCAGTGGGTCTCAGCGTTTGCTTATCCAGCCAGTAGGGGGAGCCACTGGTGTTAAGTTCAGGGAAATCTCTCCAAGCCAGCTAGGCTGTTCCTGAGGGAGGTGCCTAATTGCTTGAGAGTGAAGGCTTCTGGCCAGGCTCTTTCCTTCCTGTCCGCTAGTGCAATTTCTCTGCAAGGTGGTATGGGTGCCCTCCCTATTCACTCCCTGTAACTCCACAGCACTGCCCCATCAGATCGATTCATGTGAGTTTCCTCACTGTCAGAGATCAGCTCTCGAATTACCCTCAGTCCATGTATCTGACCCCCTAGGATGCATCTCCCAGGACATGGGTGGATGGGATCCCCAATTGTGCACACCTTTTCCACCATAAGACCCCAAAAGGAGAGAGTCAGGCCTATTTGTTTGCAGGGGCCTCTGCCAGGGGCACACTCCCACATGGGAGAAGCAGAGGCTCATGAGTTTCTTGGCTCAGTCTGCACTCCGTATTGTAATGAGTGGGGTTATTGGCCACTGCTCCAGTTCAGCTAGCCCACCCAAGGCATTTGGTTGTCATGGGAACCAGGGGTTAAGCTAATTCACCCCAAGTGCCGCACCCCTATCCAATATGGTGATTCTCCAGCAGAGGTGTAAGATGGGCAGGCTCATAGATCCCCATTCCTCAGCACCCTTCCACACTCTACTGTCGGATATATCCCCGAGGGCTTTTTTGCCACCTGTGTCCGGGACCGAGACCTCTCCCCTATGTCTCCCTGCACCGCTCTCTTATCTTGGGGGGCACTGGTCTAAGCCTGCATACCTGTCTAAGCCACCAGCACACAATCCCATAAAACTACTCCAGGCAGGAAGCTCATAAATTATGGTGGCCCCACTCTCATGGCAGGCTCGACTGGGAACATGCACCCACCATGAAGATACAGCTGTTTGTGTGCTACTCGGTTCAGAGTATTCTCACAGTTGCAATGGGGGTGATGGGCCATGGCCACAAGCTGGCCTGAGAGCTAAAATTGCTCTCTCTGATGCCAGGATTAGAGGAGGTGCAGAGGAGGAAGTGTCTAGGTGTAAGATAGCCAGCAGTCCAATCTCTCATAGCACTTTCTGAAAAGTGTCCATTTTGAACACCTGAACTCCCGTGGATCACGAGTTCACCCCACTCTTCCTATTTAGCCATCGTGCCTGGTCTCATGGAGGATGGAACTGCCTCAAAAATGTTTTATATTATGATGTTCACTGAAGGTATCTATGTAGGGGTGGGGAGCCCCTCTTACCCTTTCACTGGGCTCTGAGCCTCTCTGGGTTTGGACCGCACCACTGTCTTCTTTCTCAGCTTCACAGTTTTTCTCATTTGGGTCTCCAGACATTTGTGCTATTTTTTCCTGTGATCCACACCTCACAACTGCTCGCCAACTTCATCAGTCCAATATTCTACCTTCACAGCCAGGATAGTCCAAAAAACAATGTCTCTAATTGGCCATCTTTTTGGCTGCCCTCCACAAAATTCTTTAATATCTGGCTTAACAGAAGGCAGCTGAATTTTCATATTGGCTTCAGCATTCAATCTGTTATGGTATATTATTTTTCTAGAAGTAGATGAAGAAAATCTAGCCTTGCAAGTAAGTGGAAAAGGGAGAATCTCATTGGCCTCCTGAAAGGATCTTGTTGACTCACAGGAGTGCTCAAACACTTTGAGAACCACTGCTTTGAGAACCAGTTTCTCTGGGCCTTGGATCTATGTATTTATACCTGTCTCTTCAAAGGAATCCAAGCTTTCCTTGACCAGAAAAAAGTAGTTCTGAGTCCTCACTAAAGGAAGAGGCCAGCCTTAACCATACTGGGGCTCTTATCTCTAGTGTGAGAAAAAGTTTTTAAATGGTGTTTGGTAGAAGACACTCTGAGACAATTCTAAAGCAAAATAAAAGTACTAAAGGATGAGAAATAGGACCCAAAAATGGGAAATAATGATAGAAGAAATGAGAAAACTTATGATTAAACATGGATGGAAGTCAGTTGAGTGATTATGATGAAGGATAAAAGAGAATGAAAGAAATAATAAATGAACATCTGTCATTCACACATGCTGCAAATTTTCTAAATTACCTCTCACATTTGGAAATATGTATAAATTCTTCCCAAACATAAAAATTCAAACACTTCCCTTGCTGCTCAAGTGACAACAAGTGATTTAAATCCCACAGTCAGATGCACTTGGGCAAGACTTTAATTCAGAACTGAATTACATGAAGAGATGAGAACATCTATCTGCGTGGAAAATAGCAGTGTCAGTGTTGTTCTGGAGTCCCCAGGTATGGCAGCAACTCCCGATTCAGCAGCTTACTGATCGTGAAAGACATGACATGCTTCTGGACCTGGCAGCTAGAGTGGCACCTTCATAATTGAGAACTTCCTGGTCTTTGCAGAGGTAGCAGATGGTGCTGTCAGTCTCAGAAACTCAATCTGTATCAGTCAGGCTCCCCAAAGGAAATAGTTAATATATTCAGAAAGGTATAGCTGTAAAGAATTTATTAAATGGCCAATTGCAGAAATATAGAAAAATTCAAGGAAACAAAAAATGGATGATTATGCAGCCATTTTTCCTTATTTCCTGAGAGTAGAGTTGGAAGTGATCACCATAATGGTTCTCTGACCTACAGATAGAGAACGCTTATGGTTGAAATGGTCAGTAGAAGCCCCTGTTGCTTCTCCTTCATGTTCTGCTAAACTATTGAACCAGAAGCAATACCATATCCCTGAGGGAATAATAGCACGCCAACATCAAGTGGAGTCATAAGTATAGAGCCACCATCAAACACTTGAAAAATGAGGGGACGATGAACCCTACCACATCTCCAATTAATGTTGGTGCAAAAGACCAGATGAGCTTTGTGGAACAACAAGTTTTGCTTGATATTTAAGATTAACTGCTTCACTTTCAGCTACTTTCTCAGAGGTGGTGCCTTTGCTAAAACAAGCCTACCTAAGCCCCTGGAACAAGGTATATAACTATTGATCTGGCATATCCTTTCTTTCTTTTTTGCAACAAACAGAAAATACACAATTTGTTTTTATTTGGCATGGCTATATATGCTCTCCATATCTATTTCATAATTTGTTCTCAGGCCTTTTGGTCCTCTCACCATCCCAGAGACATCAATATTCAGTTCAACTACATTGATGACATTCTCCTGGCAGGACTTGGTAAGTAGGAAGGAGAAAGTACTCTAGATGCCCTGTGAAAATATTTTTGTACAGAGTGAAACAAAAATTCCACAAAATCCAAGAACTTGTGAGCTCATTGACATTTCGGGAAGTCCAGTCATATGAAACATATCAATATATCATCTCCAAAGTGAAATAAAAGAAGCCAAATTTGTACCTCCTACGACTAAGATAGGGTACTTGGTAGTTCTCTTTAGATTTTAAAGGCAGTGTATAACATATCTGGACACTACTAAGTAAACCATAAGATTTCTCAGATTTGGGGAGCAAAAGATGATTTTTCTAGCTGGTCCAGTCTTCTATAGAAGTCTTCATGCCACTTGGTCTCTAAGACCCAACAGATTCGTTGGTGGCTATAGTGTGTATGACAGGTAAGATGCTGTATGAATCCTGGGCTGGACCCTGGTCAAAAAAATCATAAGAAAGGTCCTCTTTAGCAAGTAACTATCCTCTATTTTAACTATTCATTTAAGAAATAGTCTTGGATCATTACTGGCACCTATAGACACTGAATGCCTGACTACTGGATACCAGGAACTTGAGAACCATAGAACTTGAGAACCCTTCATGAATTTGGTAATGATCCAACAACCCATAAATTCAGGGAAAATGAATAGCATTCCTATGACAAGTGGAAGTGATATTCATAGGATCATCAGTGGAGTTCCCTATGAATTATTGTCTGAGAAGGAAAAATATTCAAGCCTGGTTATAGAACATTTTTCCCAGTATGCTGGCTCCAGCTAGAAGGTGACTGCTACAATATCAAAACTTTACTCAGGGAAGAAAAAGAAGAATGTGACCTATTTAAGTATATAACAGAAATGAGAAAACTGTATATCCTGCTAAATTCTACTAGCTTCTAGCCTGAAGCCCTCTTTGTGCAAATCTACCATAACTCTCTTTAGGGGGAGGAGAGTTGGAAAAGTTTTCCAGAATTGATGGAGTTTTTCCCCCACGTCATGACAAATACAGTCACAAAAAAACTTTTACTACTTGGAGGCAAAATAATAGAGATGTCACTATCACCTGTATAGAAAAGATTGATTAAACTAGACCATTCTCATTTGTGATTTCTAAAGATGAAATTTAAAAAGCGATTTAACTTTATTAAGATATAGAGAAAATATTATTTGTCTAGCAGCTACATGTAGGTACAAGAATCCCCTTAAACAGAAACTCACTTTTGTCAAAAAAAGACTTTCAGTTATTTTGGGGTAAGAATCTCTACAAAGACTGACTACCTGCCACCGCAAACATATTGGACAAAAAGGAATTTGGGGCATCTAGAAAAGGAGAAAGTAGGAAAGAAAGAAAATGATAGAAATGAAAAAGAGATAAACTGGAAGCCAAAGAGTTGATAAAGGGCTGTCTTAGTCTATTTGTGCTTCTATAACAAAATATCAAAAACTAGGTGATTTAAAAAGAACAGAAACTTATTTTCTCATACTTTTAGGAGCTGAGAAATCCCAGGTCAAGGTCCCAGCAGGCTCACTTTTCTGCTGCATCCTCTGAAGGGAAATGCTGTGTCCTCACATGGTGGAAGAAGGAAGGGCAAGAGAGATGAATTCCCTCCATTCGGCCTTTTTGTAATGGCATTTAATCCCATTCACGATAAAGGAGCCCTCATGGCCTAATCACTCCTTAAAGGCCCAACTTCCTGGTAATATCACATTGGCAATACCCGAAATTTAGAGGGGACACATTCAAACTATAGCAAGGGCTGTTTTTGGAAACTAGGAAACATTTATATCCATTTGATGTGGAATAAAACAGACCATGCATAACAATAAAACCTTCATAGATATTAAAAACAGACCATAATGAGTAAAACCTGAGATGTCTCTGACATTTTGGAAGACCTGGGGCTTCAACAAGCTTTGGTATTAGTAGTTCAAGTCAAGTTTATACATCTTGAGTGAGGGAGGCCTCAACTGACAACTAGTTTATAAACAAAATAATAAACATTAAGCCCAAATATTGCAAAGGGAAACTAAACCCTGTAAAAGATCAATCTTTCAACCTCTATTCTTAACACATAATGACTGGAGAGATAAAGAGCTTTCCTGTTCCAATTTCCCCATTCTAAGGCATCCTGTCTCTAGGATGTATTTGTCATGGTCCCAGTTCTCCCCCTCAGGAAATTCTAAGTGTTTTGCATTGTCCCCTCCAGAATCCAGCCTTCATCTGCCCTCAACTTCATGCCTTTGATGCCAGCCACTGATTTAGAGAAAGGGGTTGAGAATGGTCAAAATAAATATCTCCATTCCCATGGCATCCCCATGTTTTTCTTCTTTCTCTGTTTCTAGAAATAATCAGCCACCCTTTCTTTCTAGGGTGCCAGTCCCAAAGACTTGGCTGAAATTTAGGCATGGTTTACTGCCTCACTGCACTTGCCTGTTTACACAAATGGAGCTCCTGGCATCTGGGGACTAACAGAACTCCTGGGAAAACTACAAGACCTGAAAGGAAGGGAAGCACTGAGTGTTACAGGGTTAACACTAAGGGAAATGGCAAATGATGAAAGATTGAAGACTTCCAGGGAACTATCTAGCAAGAGAATCACAGAAGGGAGCTCAAAAGTAGTAGACATAGTACTACTATTCACAGTTCACAGAGAACTAAGGCCAATCATAATTAGACTTCTGCCTTTTTTTTTTTTTTTTGAGACAGAGTCTCACTGTGTTGCCTGGGCTAGAGTGCCAGAGCATCATCCTAGCTCACAGCAACCTCAAATTCCTGGGCTCAAGCAATCCTTCTGCCTCAGCCTCCCGAGTAGCTGGGACTACAGGCATGCGCCACCATGCCCAGCTAATTTTTTCTATATAATTTTAGTTGTCCGATTAATTTCTTTCTATTTTCAGTAGAGACAGGGTCTGGCTCTTGCTCAGGCTGGTCTTGAACTCCTGAGCTCAAACAATCCGCCCGCCTCGGCCTCCCAGAGTGCTAGGATTATAGGCGTGAGCCACCACGCCTGGACTAGGCTTCTGCTTTTAAAGATATCTTGAACCATATACCTTCCTCAGTGTTTGCCATTTTTAAATTAACCAGAATTTCCTTTTTCTTTTTAGAATACTAATAGGAAATTTTCTGTAAAGATAAAAAGATGTTTGAGTGTTAATTTTGAAGGCCAGGAAAAAGCTAGTGTTTAGTTCCACAGTGGCTCTTGAAACAACAAAAAAATAAAGGGAGCATAATGGTGACTTAAAAAGAAAACTACATCAGTGACATCCTTTAAGAATAGTGAGAAGAAAAGACAAGGGAAGAGATATAAAGTGATGAAAAGCCATTTTAGTAAATAAATTAACCCTGAGATTTTTAATGGGCAGGAAATCTTATGATTTTAGCTTTTGATGATGTGTGCAGTTAAGAAGCATCTGTAGATTCATAATTATGGCAGTGACCAAACAATTATTAA
Source organism: Avahi laniger (assembly GCA_963575035.1). Classification (NCBI taxonomy): domain Eukaryota; kingdom Metazoa; phylum Chordata; class Mammalia; order Primates; family Indriidae; genus Avahi; species Avahi laniger. The sequence continues at coordinate 8,960 of CAUYSK010096418.1, read as the reverse complement.
TAATTAATCAGAATCTAAGCACCTATCTCCGCCACTTGGAGCTTATAATGAGTTATGTAATCACAGCCAGCTTTAGTTTACTCACTCGAAAAATAAAAATAACAATATCTACTTCCCAGGATTATTATGAGAACCTAATGAAATAATGTGTGTGAAAGAGCTTTGTGACCCCATTAATTCACACCTGTACAGTGCTTCTCTGCTAGTAGGGCAGCATCCTCCAGTGGGCAGCGCTGGCATTTGCAGTAAGGACCATATGGATCTGTCATTATTAGCTGTGCAACATGTCGTATACTACTTCACTTCTCTGATCATTAATTCCTCCTCTCTGTAATTGTGATTTCCAAATCTTCTTCACAGAGTTTTTGTTTTGAAATATTAGTGCTTACCACAGTATCTAGAATCTAATAAGTACTCAGTAAATGTTCTCTAGATTGGATCAATGGCTTCAAAAATATCTTAATAAGTGACCTGATTGAGATTGTACTGGGGTCCTGCGGTTTTTCCGTAGAGCCCTAAGCACATCATTAACTTTTTTTTTTTTGCCTTGTGAATTACCACATTCAAGTTTAAATCTGTAATGTATTAGTTGAAATAATTCATTTCACCTTAAAATTCATCTACAGTTTGAAGTTCAGGTAGGATATTGCATTATAAGCCATACATAGCTATGAATTTAATGACAAAAAAGAATGAAAATCTATAGACCAAAGAATGATGCTGTAGGAAAAAATAACTTAATATTTGAAAAGGGTTTAATAATAGACATCCAGTTTCTTTCTCTGTTTTTCTTTCCTGTCACTTAACTGAAACTGTATCTGCAAGAGTTACAGATATCCAGATTCTCAAAAATCAAATTAAAAATACCCTAGAATCTTTGCTTTCTTTTTATACTTGAATCCTCTCACTTCTATTTGCAGAGATGCTGCCTTTCTTTCCTGTGGCAGAGCCTCTTACTTCAAAGGAAACTCATTTACCCTGGCTATTAACGGCCCCACTAAAGCAATGAGTCTCTTTCTCCCTCTTTTGCAACGTTTTGTTTCTCAACCCACACTGGGACCTGCACTGAATTGTGGAAACTGCTCCTTCCCAGGGGAGATTAACCTAAATTCATCTCAAAGTCCTGTGTTCTGGCTATTTCATGATGTACATTTCTAACCCTCATCTTCCTTCTTTAAAGCTGCAAGTCTCTGCATTGCTACAGAGACAGGGAAGCTGATATGGGAAGCACACAACACACATCAGAGTCTGAGACCTCTCTCCATCAATTCAGTTCTGATTTCCTCTATGTTTCACATATGTCCCTGGGACAAATGCCTGGACACAAAGTTTTTTCTTCCTAAAGATTCACCAAAAAGTTCTGCTATTAATCATCAATCTGTTCCTTAAAATAACTTGGCATAGCTAAAGCTAAAAGAGTAAGGAAGTTCTGACATATGGTGAAGTTCTCCAACAGCAATTGTAGAATTAAAAGATAACAGCCATGAATCTGAGTGCATGGCTATCTTACATAGCTCAGGACTTCTTGAGGGGGAGTAAAAAGCCAAACACTGCTGATATATCCATTTCCAAATTCCAGTCCAGTGCTCTACATAATGTAGGTGTTTAATACAGGTTTGAGAATGATGTTTAAAATAATTCCTGATTCTATGATTGCATGAAGAATATAGACTAAGCTTTTTTGCCAGCAACAATTCAAATTCATACTCTTACCTTTCCTGTAAGTCAACCTATGAAGAAATCATTGTAAGAAAATCAATTCCGGACTGTAAAGAAACTGTGGTTTGGGGATTGTCTTTTTATATTTTAAGAGGATTTAATCAAACCATGGTGTGTAAAAGAAATTAATTCTGTAATCTATTGTTACTGTTGAAACGAAAGAGAGAAGAGGAAAGTTCAACTACAATAAAATGTTCGATTATTTCGATTTCATCTCTTTTCAAAATGAACATTATTTTACATCGGACATCTGTAATTTAGTACTAATTTGTTCCTCAAAATAGCCCCAATTATAATACTTTAACCAAAAAAAAAAAAGATAAAATACATTCACAAATTTTATTTAATGGTATTTGTAAATTTAAGAATTATAAGGAAGCCAAGATGGCCAACTACAGACATCCCTTTTTGGATCATCCCAGCTGGAGGGTAGAATATTGGACTGAGGAAAGCGGAGAGCAGTTGCAGCTCAAGTGTGGATCACAGGGAAAGACAACAGAGACACCTGGAGACCCAACTGAGAAAAACTGCAAAGCTAAGAAAGAAGATAGAGAAGAGAAGAGAGTGGCATGGTCCAAACCCAGAGAGTCTCAAAGCCCAGTGAAAGGGTAAAGGGGGCCTCTCCTCTCCCACATAGATACCTTCAGCGAGCATCAGGACATGAAACATTTTGGAGATGCTTCCACCCTCCATGAGCCCACGTATGGCAGTTAAATAGGAATAGGGTGGTGAACCAATGATACACAGGAGTTCAGGTGTTCACAAGGGTGACTTTTCAGGAAAGTGCCATGACAGATTGGAGTGCTGACTATCTTACACCTAAACACTTACTCCTCTGTACCCCGTCTAATCCCGGCATTAGAGAGAATAATTTTATCTCTCTGCCGGCTAGTAGCCGTGGCCTCTCTGCCCCGTTGCAACTGCCAGAATACTCTAAACTAAGTAGCCCACAAACAGCTACATCTCCATGATGATGTGTGTGTTCCTGGCCAAGCCCACCACTGAGAGTGGGGTTGCCGCAATTTGCAAGCTTCCTGCCCACCGGCATTTCACGGAATCACGTGCTGGCGGCTTACACAGGTGAGCCAGAACTGGTGCCCCGCAAGACATGAACAGCCTACATGACTTGGAGAGATTGCCCTGAATTTCATACAAGCGGCTCCCCTAGTGGCTGAATAAGTCACTTGTCTTGTTCCTGCCCACACATCATGGGGAATAGACATCAAGCAAATCCCTGGTAGCTACAGCATCCCTTCTAAAGCTTGGGCATTGGTATGCACAACCCTGGGGGACCAAAGCTTACTGTGGGTACAAAGACAATCTCTGCAGCTGCCTCTTCCACGCGAACATCAATTAATGACAGGGCAAACAACCCTGTAGCTAAACATAGCATCTTCCAACTCAAGCAAACAGGAAGCAGCTGGGAGTGATAATACTCCCAATTACCACCCCCCATCCCTGAGACTAAGCTGGAGGATCTAACTCACTGTACACTGTTGGGAAAAGAAAAGACAGCAGATCAGAGGTAACCTGAGGGATACATCTAACCTGCTGGAATACCCATAGGCAACTCAGGACCAGCATTCGTCTGCCAGGCAAGCTCAGGGATTGATCTGTGGGGAACGGGAGACAGGCCTGTAAGCCAGGCCTTGGAACCCCAGGTCTCTCCATCAAGGGGGCAGATGAGAAGGAATCAGTGAAAGAATTCCAGAAATATTAAAAATCAGAGCCAAAGGACATCCCCAAAGGAAAACAATAACTCCTTACCAATGGAAACTATCCAAAATGAAAAGATCAAAATGACAGATGAAGAATTTTGAATATGAATCATAAGGAAACACAACGAAATACAAGAGAAAATGGAAACCCAACACAAAGAAACTACACAAAAAAATGCAGGAAATGAATGAAAAATTTACTAAGGAGAACGAATTATTAAAAAAATTCAAACAGAACTTCTGTAAATGAAAAATTCATTCAAGAAAATGCAAAACACAGTGGAAAGTCTTAAGAATAGGCTAGAGCAGACAGAAGAAAGAATCTCAGAGCTTGAAAACAACACTTTTGAGTTAAAAAAGTCAGTCAAAGAACTGAGAAATAAGAGGAATTAACAAAACCTACAAGAAATGTGTAAAGAGGCCTAACATAAGAATCATAGGCATCCCTGAGGGTGAAGAAGAAAATACACGAGGATTGAAATACCTATTTGAGGGAGTAATTGAGGAAAATTTTCCTGGCCTTGCTAGAAATCTAGATATCCAGGTACAGGAAGCTCAAAGTACCCCAGAGAGATTCATTGTGAAGAAGCAAAGAACCATGAAACATAGTCATCAGACTGGCCAAAGGAAACACAAAAGAGGCACTCCTATGAGCCATAAGGTTAAAGCATCAAGTAACTTACAAAGGAAAACCCATCAGACTAACTGCAGACTTCTCAACTGAGACCTTACAAGCCAAAAGGGATTGGGGCCCCGTTCTCAGTCTTCTCAAACAGAATAAGGGCCAGCCTAGAACTTTGTATCCTGTAAAACTAAGTTTCTTATATGCGAGAGAAATAGACTTTCTCAGACAAGCAAACACTAAGGGAATTTTTAGAGACCAGACTTGCCCTGCAGAAAATACTCAGAACTGCAATATACTTGGATCAGAACAATAGACACCTACCAGTGTAAAATCACCCAAAGGCAAGGTCAGAGCCCAGATACCACAATGACTCGAGGGGTAAAACAAAGCAATAAAGTTCATCTCAACAGGATGAACAGAAATCCATCCCACTTATCAATTCTTTCAATAAAAGTGAATGGCTTGAACTCCCCACTCAAGAGACATAGGCTGGCTGAATGGATAAAAAAAAATACAAGCCAAGTATCTTCTGACTCCAGGAAAAACATCTAACCTACAAGGGTTGATTCAGACTCAAGGTGAAGACATGGAAAACAACATTCCATGCAAATGGAATCCAAAAGAAAGCTGATATAGCCATTCTCATATCAGATAACATAAACTTCAAATCAGCAAAAATAAAGAAAGACAAAGATGTTCATCATATAATGGTGATGGGATCAATTCAAAAAGAAGACATAACAATCCTAAATATCTATGTGCCTAACACAGGTGTGCCCAGATTCATAAAGCAAACCCTACTTGACCTAAACCAAATAATAGAGAGCAGCATTATAATAACTGGGACTTCAACACCCCAGCAACAGAACAGGGCAAATCCTCCAAGCAAAAAATAAACAAAGAAATGGCAGACTTAATCAGAACCCTAGAACAAATGGGCCTAACAGACGTTTATAGAACATTCTATCCAAACACCACTGAATAGATGTTCTTATCTTCAGCTCATGGAACATTCTCTAAGATTGGTCACATCCCAGGCCACAAGACGTGTCTCAACAAATTTTAAAAAATAGAATTTATGCCATGTATCTTCTCAGACCACAGTGGAATAAAATTAGAAATCAATTATGGAAGAAACATTCAACTCTACTCAAAGTCATGGAAATTAAACAACCTACTGCTGAATGATTATTGGGTCAAGGAGGAAATTAAGATGGAAAAAATCAAAAGATTCTCCAAACCAAATGGCAAAAGGGACACAAGTTATTAAAATCTTTGGGATTCAGCAAAGGCACTAATGAAAAGAAAGTTTATACCCTTAAATGCCTACATTCAAAACACAGAAAGATCACAAATCAACAAATATAATGAATCATCTCAAGGAATTGGAATAGGAATAGCATACCAATCCCAAACCTAGCAGAAGAAAAGAAATAACTAAGGTCAGAGCACTACTAAATGAAATCAATAACAAAACAATTATACAGAAGATTAATGAAAATAAAATGTTGGTTCTTTGAAAAAGTAAACAAAATTGACAGGCCCTTCGCTAGATTAACCAGAAACAGAAAAGAAAGGACCCCAATAGGCTCAATCAGAAGTAAAAAAGGAGATATTACAACTAGTACCATGGAAATACAAAATATCATCTCTGAGTAGTAGAAAAAAATCTCTATGAACATAAACTTGAAAACGTTGAAGAAATGGACAAATTCTTGGAAACACACAACCTCCCTTGGCTCAATCATGAAGAAATAGACCTCCTGAACTAATCAATATCAAATAAAAAAATTGAAACAGCAATAAAAAATTTCACAACAACAAATAGTCTCAGACCAGATGGTTTCACAGCAGAATTGTACCAGATCTACAAGGAAGAACTGGTACCTACACAGCAGAAATTATTTCATAACATAGAGAAGGAAGGAATCCTCCCCTACTTGTTCTACAAAGCCAATATCACCTTGATACCAAAGCCAGGATTGGACACAACAGGAAAAGAAAACTACAGACCAATATCCCTTATGAATAAAGATGCAAAAATTCTCAATAAAATTCTAGCAACCCAAATTCAGCTGCACATCAAAAAAATAATCCACCACAGTCAAGTCGGCTTCACCCCAGAGACACAAGGATGGCTCAACATACTCAAATCTATAAATGAGATTCACCACATAAATAGAAGCAAAAACAAAGGCCATATGATCCTCTCAATAGATGCAGAAAAAGCATTTGACTAAATTCAGCACCCATTTATGATAATAATGCTTAATAAAATAGACATAGATGGAATATACCTCAATATTATAAGAGGCATCTGTGACAAACCCACAGCCAACATCATCCTGAATGGGGAAAAATTGAAAGCATCACCACTTAGAACTGGAATCAGACAAGGTTGCCCTCTATCACCATTTCTATTCAACTTAGTGCTGGAAGTCCTAGCCAGAGAAATCAGGCAAGAGAAGGAAATGAAGGGCACCCAAATGGGGGCAAAGGAGGTCAAACTATGACTCTTTGTTGATGATATGATCTTATATCTAGAAAATCCCAAAGATTCTGCCATGAGACTACTGGAATTGATAAACAAATTCAGCAAAGTCTCAGGTTACAAAATCAATATATAGAAATCAGTAGCATTTCTATGCGTCAACGACAGTCAAACTGAGAACCAAATCAACAACTCAATACCCTTCACAATAACAACAAAGAAAATAAAATACCTAGGAATATATTTAACTAAGGAGGTAAAAGACTTCTACAGAGAGAACTCTGAAGAAGGAAATTGCAAAGAATATAAACAAATGGAAAAACATATCATGTTCATGGATTGGCAGAATCAACATTGTTAAAATGTCTATACTACCCAAAGTGATTTACAGATTCAATGAAATACACATTTAAATATCAATGTCATTTTTTGCAGACCTAGGAAAAATAATTTTATGCTTTGTATGGAAGCAGAAAAGACCCCAAATAGCCAAAGCAACCTTAAGCAAAAAGAACAAATTGGGAGGTGTCTCCTTACCAGACTTGAAGATATACCACAAGGCTATAATAACCAAAACAGCATGGTACTGGCACAACAACAGAGACATAGACCAATAGATCAAAACAGAGAATCCAGATTAAAACCATCCTCATATTGTCATCCGATCTTTAACAAAGCAGACAAAAGCATACAATGGGTAAAAGAAGCCTTATGCAGTAAATGGTGCTGGGAAATTGGATAGCCACATGTAGAAAACTGAAACAGAATCCACACCACTCACGAAAATTAATTCACGATGGATAACAGACTTAAATCTAAGGCATGAAACTATAAGAATTCTGAAAGTAGAGGGGGGGAAACTCTTATAGATATGGGCCTAGGCAAAAAATTTATGAAGAAGACCCCACAGACAATCACAGCAACAACAAAAATAAATATATGGGACCTGATTAAATTAAAAAGCTTCTGTACAGCCAAGAAAACAATTTCTTACAAAATAAGAGAAAATATTTGCCTAGTATACATCCAATAAAGGGCTAATAAACAGAATTTACAAAGAACTAAAGCAAATCAGAAAGAAAACATTAAACAACCCCATTAAAAAATGGGCAAAAGACATGAAAAGAAGCTTTTAAAAAGAAGATAGACCAAATGGCCAATGAACAGATGCAAAAATGCTCCACATCTCTAATCATCAAGGAAATGCAAATCAGAACCACAATGAGATATCACATAACTCCAGTGAGAATGGCTTTTATCAAAAAGTCCCAAAAAAACAGATGGTGGCATGGATGCAGAGAGAAAGGAACACTTATACACAGTTGGTGGGACTGCGAATTAGCACAATCTCTATGGAAAGCAGTATGGAGATACCTCAAAGAACCAAAACTGGAACAACCATTTAATCCAACAATCCCACTACTGGATATTTACCCAAAGGAGAAAAAGCCAATTTATAAAAGAAACACTTGCACTCAAATGTTTATAGAAGCACAATTCACAATCAGAGAGATGTGGAAATAGCCCAAGTGCCCAGGAATACATGAGTTGATTAAGAAAATGAGTCATAAGTACACTGTGGAGTATTACTCAGCCATAAAAAAAATGGTGAAGTAATACCTTTTGTAACAACCTGGATGGAACTGGAGACCATCCTTCTAACTGAAGTATTACAAGAATGAAAAAACAAACTCTACATGTACTCACTATTAAATTAGAACTAATTGATCAACACTTATGTGCACATATGGTAGTAAAATTCAATGGAATTCAAGTAGGTGGGAGAGGGTAGGAAGTGATGGGTTAATTCACTCCTGACAGGTAAAATTGGCTCTATCTGGGTGATAGACATACTTATAACTTTGACTCAGACTGTACAAAACCAATTCATGTAACCAAAATGTTTGTACTCTGTAATATTCTGAAATAAATAAAGTTAAAAAATAAAAATAAAGGCCGGGCACAGTGACTCACATCCGTAATCCTAGCACTCTGGGAGACCGAGACAGGCGGATTGTTTGAGCTCAGGAGTTTGAGACCAGCCTGAGCAAGAGCGAGACCCCTTCTCTACTAACAAAATAGAAAGAAATTATCTGGACAACTGAAATATATAGAAAAAATTAGCCAGGCATGGTGGCGCATGCCCGTAGTCCCAGCTACTCCAGAGGCTGAGGCAGAAGGATTGCTTGAGCCCAGGAGTTTGAGGTTGCTGTGAGCTAGGCTAATGCCACGGCACTCACTCTAGCCAGGGCAACAGAGTGAGATTCTGTCTCAAAAAATAAAAATAAAAAAAAATAAAAAATAAAAAAATAAAGAATTATAAAGCTACCTCATTGGCAAAGTTCTGTCTTTATAGTTAATCTAATTATTATCAAGGACACCATGAAGAGAGATGATAGATAGATAG
>CAUYSK010096416.1:0-46392 GCA_963575035.1 Avahi laniger | reverse complement strand
CTCCCATTGACATTCTGAGTAAATCTGTCTTTGTGTTCACAAGGAGAAAGCATGGCTCATAAAGCCAAACTTGTCCTTAAGGATACAGAAAGAATAAATATAAATATTGTATCATAAAATGCTTTATAAATAGAAAGTGATGTTGCTTGCTACACCCTGAATTTGATATTCCATTTTTTCTTCGACTGGGAGCCAAAATCTTTTGTCTCAGCTGAGAAAACCGTTCCCGTATCTCACTTATGGCAGTGGTTCTCCACTTAGATTTCCCTGGGACGCTGAGATGTACAGTTGCCCAGGCCTGACACGGAATCACAGTATCTGGGAGTGGTTCATGGAAACCTCTGCCTGTGGTCCTTCTGTCTCTTTCAAGGGAAATGAAGAGTCATTGTCAACTGTGATCTGCCCTGAAGGATACTAGTGCCTCACTGTGCTCTCTCATGTAGTCTTTTTTTTTTTTTTTGAGACAGAGTCTCACTTTGTTGCCCTGGCTAGAGTGAGTGCCATGGGCGTCAGCCTAGCTCACAGCAACCTCAGATTCCTGGGCTCAAGCGATCCTACTGTCTCAGCCTCCCAAGTAGCTGGGACTACAGGCATGTCCCACCATGCCCGGCTAATTTTTTCTATATATTTTTAGCTGTCCAATTAATTTCTTTCTATTTTTGGTAGAGATGGGGTCTCGCTCTTGCTCAGGCTGGTTTCGAACTCCTGAGCTCAAACAATCCGCCCGCCTCAGCCTTCCAGAGTGCTAGGATTACAGGCGTGAGCCACCGCGCCCGGCCTCTCATGTAGTCTTCATACCAACACTGTTCACCTCATTTTACAGATGAGGAAATAGAGATTTAGCATTCAGGCACTTCAAGCTTGCCAAGGCCACGATTTCCAAACACAAAGCCAGAATATAACCAGGTTTTTCCCTCTGCTATTCTGTCTGCAAAAGTTAGCATTTACGAATATGGCAAAGAAGAAGAAATTGGCAAAGAATTGGAGGGAGGCAGCAGTGTCTTAACACAACACCGGTTCCATCTGCTGTTTCACCTGGGTCGGCACAGCCTGTGAGCTGGCGGGAGTGTTCTAGAAGGTGCAGCCCCTTGATGGACTGTTGAGGAGTTGGGTTCCCACCAGTGCTTATCTTTGCTGCCTTCTGCAGCTCTGTGTAGACAAGCTCAAGGCTCATAACAGTTGCCATTTGAACACAGGGTTCTGTTTAAGCAAGATATTTCCATGTGCAGCCAATAGTAACAATGATTTGCTGATCTGGCTTCAAAATATTCTACCGAAATGAAAATCCCACAGAACAGATGGACTCCTAAGTCTCTGTCCACAATGAAGTAAATATTTATAATGAAAAGTTTGTTTTGATGCTTAAATTTGTGCTGTGACTGCATTTGAAGGCAGTGAGGGATTTTCCTAAGAGGCATTTATTTCGTTTTGGAAAAGATGTGTCTGTGCTTGTTGGGTTGATCACAAGTCTTCCCAGAGAGAGGAAGAAAATTGCCAGCAGGGGCCAGCATTTATGGGGCAGAAAGTAAGAGTGGGCCAAAGAAAAACCTTTGTTTGTAAGTTGGAGAGGGAACATTGGTGGGAAAAAGCCTCGACTGGAAGACAATGCCACCCGATGGAGAGGCATGAACTTTGTATTAATAATTAGAAAAATCTGGATTCAAATCCTAACTTTGCTTTACGTAACAAATTATTTTTTTAGTGAGTTTTAATCCTGTGCCAGATACTGTGTTAGGCATTAGGGAAACAGAGATAAGTAAGAAATAGCTTCACAAAAATTTAAAAATTTATGATGGCCAACCACAATGATGATGACCTACATTGGATACTAGGGAGATGCTGAAAAGGAACATCTAAAAAGTCAGAGGGAGGAGCAGGCCAGGAAGCCTTGCTTACTGCTGGTGCCTTCCGGGGAGTTACTTAATCTCAGCGTTCTCATGCTGATAATGCCTGTCTTGCTGGATCGTTATGAGAATTAAATTACATAAGCTATATGCAAGATCTACCATGGTACCAGGTAAGTAGTAGAATTTGTATAAATGGTTATGATGTTAATAATGACGACCATGATGACAAAGAAGATATTGACATTAAGAACAAGTGGATCAAAAATAAGGAGCTCTGGAAGTAATTGGAAGAGCCAACTGCTTTGTTGCTCCAAAATTAGGTTAGGTGTCCGTGTCCCTCCTCTGTGCTCTGAGCATACTGCACTGGAAGTGCTGTTTCATTCCATTAAATTAGGAGATCCCAAAGACAGGGAGTACAGCTTTGTCTTACGCATCACTGTGTCCCCAGGACTAGCCCTGAGCCTAACACATGCAGTCTCTACACAACTATTCATGAAGGGAAGGGAAGGGAGAGAAAGAATAGAGGGAAGATAAATGAAAGGAAGAAGGGAGAAGTCAGGTGAAATCATTGGTCGTTGTTCAAAGACATTATATTCTTCTGTTCCCTTAACTCCATGTTTCATAGCAACACCTTCTATGACCAATTCATCATTCCACTACTCATCACTCTAAGCAGACTCCCTGTGCTGTCTCAGCCTTGATTTCCTTTTTATCTTCCTTTTCTTTCCTTCCTAGAGGGCTGCCATTCTGACCATGTCGCACACTGAGCTATATGGCCTTATGTACGTTTTTAATCTCTTTGGTGAAGTAAGGATGGCAAGTGCAGTTAATCATGGCAGATTAAAACATACATTTCATCCACTTCTTCCTAAAATGTTATTGTAATTATAGTGAACATTTTTTTAAATGGGACAGGTGATAAATTTAAAAGGACAAAAGCGACAACAGGGAGCAGTGGGTAAAGGCTTTGTTCTGTAACTTCTGGATTCAGTCAAAAGGCCACACTCAAGGATCCATGAGGCCACATGCGGCTCCAAGGCCGCAGGATCCCCACCTCTGGAACGTTTTTGAAAGTTGGAAAGCTCATGGAACAAAGATAATTGGTTAAAACCTCAGCTCGCAAGAGGGGAAACCAATAATGAGCAAGCTTACTGGTCACACTGGCCTGCAGACAGGCTTAGGAATTGCAGGTACTCGGAACTTCCAAAGGCAAAGGTGTGGGTGAAGCTTCAAATGTTTTTAAGGGAATCCTTGTTGAAAGTCTTTATAGAGATCATCAAATCTCTGGATTTCCTCCCTGGTCTATGCAGCCAAGCTACTGCCCTCCTACACCCTTGCTGAAGTCTAGAAGTTTCCTCTCTGGAGAGCTTGAACCAAAGATGTTCTGGGCTTGGAACCAGGCAGAGCCAAGCTTGGGGGTAAATCACCATGCTAAAACTAGACAGAATAAGTAGACGTCTACATATTGGAGTGTGACACTCCCCTGATCCTTCTCCCTCTGCTGCCCAATGGCCAAGCTCATGCCACCAGGAAGTAGATTTCAGGACTCCTCTCAGGGAAACTCAGCCAATGAAGAAAGATCTACACATACTGATTCAGGGTTCGCCAGCAAAATCGCATAGTTGCCCAAATCACCCTATAGCAAATTCTATGGTTGACAATTCTCATCTACACAAAAGAACTTCTAATCAACATTTTAATGCCTCACTCTTAAAAAAGACAGCCAAGAACCCCCAGACATTTGAGTAAATCTACAAACATGAAAGACAAAAACCAAAACAAGCAAATGAAAAAAGAAAAAAATAACTTGGAAGAAATAGACATAATGTAGCAACCAGAAGAAAACTTCAATAAAATTATCATTAATATTCTCAAAGGGATTAGGAGATAGGAGCAATGCTTTCAAATTTTTAGGAGAAAGACATATCCAATACAGAATTCTGTATGCAAACTGTTGGTCAAACTTAGGAGGAGAATGAAAATATTTTCAGACATTTAAGGTTTCAAAAATTTACCACCCATGAACCTTTCCTGAGTTAGCCACTAAATGTTTTTCCACAAAGCAACAAAAGACAGGTGGTAGATAAAGCAAAGAAAAATGAAGATGAAAATATAGTTGTCCCTTAAATGATGCAGGGGTTGGGGCACCAATCCTTTGTGCAGTTGAACATTCATGTATAACTTCTGACTCCCCGAAACCTTAACTACTAATGGCCTACTGTGGACAGGAAGCCTTATATAAACAGTAGATTAACGTGTATTTTGTATGTTATATGTATTATATACTCTATTCTTACAACAAAGTAAGCTAGAAAAAAGAAAATGTTATTAAGAGGACCATAAGGAAGAGGAAATATATTTACTATTCATTAAGTGGAAATGGACTATCATAATGGTCTTTATCCTCATTGCCTTCATGTTCAGTAGGCTAAGGAGGAGAAGGAAGAGGAGGGGGTGGTCTTGGTGTCTCAGGGGCAGCAGAGGCAGAAGAAAACCCACATATAAGTGGATCCATGTAGTTCAAACCTGTGTGATTCAAGGTTCTACTGTCATGGCTCTAGTGTAGAAGAAAAGGTGAAAGATAATAATAAGAGAAGTCCTGAGATGGTTGCTGTACATAGGAATGGCCAACCTGGATTATAGGGGGATGGTGGCCTTCAGTAGGAATGTCTTTAATTTTTTTTAAAAAAGGAAACATAATATCACCTGATGTATTGTAATATATTGGGAGGATATTTACTGTTGTGTTAGAAATGAATTAGTGATGAGTCCATAGAAAAATAAACCAAATCATAGTAGCTGTAACTCCAGAGGGGAAAAACATTTCAAAGTTTCCAAAAAATGTTTCAAAAGGAAAACTAAAATCATTATATGCTATGCAGGCCAGCTATATATAATACTATATGCATATAAATATCATAAGCATTGCATATTCGGTTAACCAGAAACAGTCATGCACCTACCAGCAGAAGATGGGTGGATGGAGGTGTGAACAGAGTGGCAGGGTACATTAGGGTATAGTTTTTTCAGGAGGGTTTTGAAGTTTTGTGAGCTTAAGTTGGATGAGGCTATTGCTATCTCAGTTAAATAAAACAGAAAAGAAAAACTTAGAGAAAATAAGTGTGGTCTGGTGCTAAATGTTACCTGGCCTCTGGGAACTTGTTATCCAAGCCAGAAATCCATGGCTTCTGATACCCAGGTGTCTCCTTTCAGGAGTGAAGTGGACAATGCCAGCCGCGCTAGGGACAGGCCCATGCACACGTCCAGCCCTACCTCCTGTATTTCTTAGAAGAACTCTGTGCATTAGTTGGGCTCCTCTCTCCTGACTGTAGAGAGAGTCCCTGCTATGTCCAAGGTCATAGAAGGCAACAGAGCTGTAGTTTTAACCAAACCCCCTGACCGCAAAGCCTTCCAGTATACTATGCTACTTCCTGGTCTTTAATTATGAATGTAACAAATTCTCAAATATTCGTCCTTTCCTTGTTCTTCCAGTTCACCTACTTGCTCACTCAAATCCAACAGGAAAAGTGTAAGGAGACACAAGAACTGAGTCAGGGAGGACATTCAGTGTAATAGGTTTATACACTGCTCCCAGCAGTGAGGCCGAGAGCCATCCTGGGCTAGACAGGGCTGATTCATCCAGTGTGTGAAAGTATGGTGTGGCTGAGATGACAATTTCAGGATCCATCTCTGGTGGGATGTGGGGTGGGTGAGAGGGGCAGTTAGCCTGACTCTGTACAATATTGCTTAGTGGAGTATACAACAAATAATAAAAAATGCACTTGTTGATTGACTAATGGACTATCCTTAGCCAATGCCCTGCAAGTGTGCGTGACATTTATCACCAAAAAGAACCATTCGAGTTGGATGCGGTGGCTTGTGCCTGTAGTCCCACCTACTGAGGAGGCTGAGGCAGGAGGATCACTGGAGCCCAGGAGTTTGAGACCAGTCTGGGCAACATTGCAAGATCCCATCTCAAAAAAATAAATAAGTAATAAATAAATTTTTCTTTAAACAAAGAACTGTCCAGAGATGTGGATGGACGAAAAGCAGAGTACATGGCTGCTTAGGAGGCAGTTTTGGGAGTAACAACCCCTCAGCCCCTAAATAAGGATATTTTTCTGCTGATTGATCCCTGAAATTCCACTTCTCCTTAGCTCCCTTCCCTCACATTGTTGATTTTGATGGTATCTGTGGCAAGCCCTAGGCCAGGCTGGGGATGCAGGAAGTGAGATGAGAGTCTGCCCACTGTCCCAGGGAGAGACAGGCAAGTACGCCGGCCACAGAGGCCAGTGTGAGCTCGGCCTGAGAGGGCGTGCAGAAGACAGAACACGGCAGGGAGCCATGTCCCAAGAGCCTGCACTGCTGGGTGGACGATTCTGGAAGGGGAAGAGGTTGCACAAGGGAGTGATCTCATCAGATTTGCACGTTAAAATGCAAATCAGGACGAAAACAAGGAGATTGGACTATGCAATCCATTATGTCACCTCCATGCTCATGTCATAAACATCCTTAGAAGGCATGATGATTTTTAAACAAGGTATGTGTTCCTTGGGGTAAATAAAAGATCCAAAAACTAACTTTTATACCCAGAGATGAAGAATACCCAAACAGGTGTGAGCACCTGAGGAAGGAAAGGTGGAAATTTGGTGCAGGAGAGACAAATGATTGTCTTACTCCCACCTGGCCAGGCCTGCTAATAGGAGGGATGAACAAAGTCATATAAATTCACTTACTCTATCAGAAATTATTATTCCATGAATTTAAAACCCGATTTCAATCAACTACAGAGTATTTATATGCAAATTAGCCCTACCTGAAAGATAAAAATTGAAGGAAGTTTTAGTACTTTTTGTTTAGTTCAGTTAACTCAAAAAAGTATTATAGTTGAACTTACTGACACATTTATTTGGAAAAGAGCAGTTAAAGTCTGGCCAGTAACTGTTGTTCAGCCTAGAACTGTTTCTAGCACAGTGTTCTGAGGGTGATGGTTAGCACCGGAAGTACAGCCTTAAGGTGGCAGAGGAAAAATAAGTGTCTGCAAATATTTACCAAACGTCTACCATGCAGCAGGCCCTGGGGCGGAGCAGGGAGCCAGAGAGGCACAGTCGGAGACCTCATGATTCTCAAACTTAGGGAAATAGACTAATTCAATGAAATAAGAAGGCAAGTAGAATCGTTCTCACTGTGGGGGAAAAGCCCAGGGGCAGTTTAACAAGACAACAGGCTGTGTCGACACCAGCGTTTCACAGGCAGGTCAAGAAAGACTTCAAGAGGAAGTGGTGTTTAAGGTGAGAACTTGACTGCCGAAAGGCTGGGGCAGTTGAGGCACAGCGGTCTGGGCAGAGAAAAAGCCTGTGCACAGGAAGGCAATGGTGGCTGGACTCCAGATACACCAGAGTCCAGAAGGAGGTCAGGGGAAGAAAGTCAGCAGGACCACGGAGGTGAAAACCAACTGCCAAGTGGGAGGCGTCAGTGGGCTTGCTGCCGGGGGATTTCCACTCTCTGACAATGGTGTGGAGTCAATTGTTGCCACGGTAGCACATATCTGAAAACTTACCCATTAGCATAAAAGACCATTCCCCACGGTGGGATATTCCTTAAGGTCATTAGTAATTTGGAAAAACAAACAAATGAGGAATGCTGAGAATTAATTCCTAGTGAGCCAATGAGTATTCTGTTATGACTGTGCAGAGAGAATGGGAGAACAAAGAACTCCAGGGATAGGGGGGAAGTATGCATGGAAAATTTAGATGAAATGACAGATCTGTCCTTTTTTCCCCCTGAATTGATGACATTGCAAATGAATTTAAGGAATTCTGTATTTCTTTTATTTTCCTAAAATAAATAAATAAATAAATGAATAAGGAAAAAAAAAAACAACCCCACTCTCTGCTTCCAGATTGCTTCCCCCTGGGGAAATGCTACTGTGCTGCCAGGAGGTAGGAGGTTCCAAGGAAGTAAGTAGAGCATAAACTGCTCCTGATGTAGAGATGTCTTTCTCCATCTGAGAGTCGGAAAAGGAGCTCTCAAATTGTATGTGGGAATAAAAATATACCTCAGTTATCGGTTTGAAGTTAATCATAGAAAGGAAAGAACTCTCTCTGATACTTTGCAATTTGACTCTACATTTCCCTTACTTCTCAAAATTCAAGACAGCCATCATATTACCAGCTGGACTTCTTAACTGGCTGGAGGGGTTATTCGTTTTAGGAAGTATATTATTCCCCATTTAGTATCTGAGTCATTGTTTTCCCAAGGCTCAAAGCCATAACCTTGCAACAGGGTCATGGTGAACGCTGGCACTTTAAGGCCTCTTCGAGATCATACAGTAATGAAAAGGACCTCCATTTTCACTCCGATAGAGTCGCAGAATTGGAAGCCAAGCAGCATTCCATGTGAGTTATCAGAAGGTCGCCTAAGGAAGAATTTTAATATCTTTCCTCTAAAACGTTTCCTCTGATCTTTCGATATTCTTTTGATTTTTCCTTCATTACATAAGATTGTGAAAGATAACTACCTATCATCTGCTAAAAGCTGATGTGACAGCAAGTTGTTCCAAGTGACAGAGGGGTTCCCATTTCAAAAGGATCCCTCCAGGAAAAGAAAGCGCTTTTGGTTGAGAAGCCTGGGCCTTTCTTGCAAAAGCTTCTTGGAGCCTATTTCTTTTCAAAATGAAAATCTGACCTCACATCGGTTAGGAGTGTGGAGCTATTTACATTCGCCCTGGCTCAACATCTCATAGCCAAATAATGAAAAGCTCCGCACTCCCCTGACTGAAGTCTGACATTCTGTCCTTCATGGGTAACTTACTTGCCGTAGAAGGAAATGAAGAAATAATTTCCAGAGGTCCTATTGATCTGGCATTGCATTAACCGTCTGCTGAGCCAGGCTGTTTATTGACTAACTGCTAGCTGGCCACTTCTAATTAGCCCAGCTCTCCCCGGCAGCCTTTAGGGTGGGGTGAAAGCACACCAGATCGGGGTTCCCTGAAGCTGTCGCAGAACTATCCGTGTGACATCCAAAAGTCTTTCTTATTTTCCCACCACACTTTAAAGAGTTGAAAACAAGGTTTGGCTTTTAGTCACAAACACCTATTTGCAAGAAGGAACGTGAAAGTGTCCCTTGAAACAAATTGCTGAACCACGGGAAGTGAAAGTTCTTTCTTTCTTCAGGGCAAATGGTGGAATTCATATAGTAAGGCCCGTCTTTTTCTACGTGGGGATTCCATTTCCCTTCTAGCCATCAACCTCATTTAAGTAACATCCTTTTGGAAGCCACTCTTGTCTACTTAGATTCACTCCTTTAGAATTCCAAAGAGAATCAGGGAACAGCCCAAAGTAAACTCTGTATTGAAATATAAGTTACATACAGGAACGTGTCCAAGTCCTAAGTGAACCGTCAGATGTATTTTTACAAAGTGAACACACCGTGGTGTAACCAGAATATGGATTAAAGAAACAGAGCATCATGTCTTAGAAAGTGCCCTCTGTCACTTTCTGCCACTGTCCCCTCAAGAATAACCACCAAGTGGATGTCTACACCATAAATTAATGTTGCCTGTTTTTGAACTCCATATAAATGGAATGATACAGTATATAGACTTTTGTTTCTACTTTTCTTCACTTAATATCTTCTTTGGAAGATTCAACCACAAACAACAGAATTTGCAGGTTAAGTTACATGAGAGGTGATATCTGGTCTATAATTTTTTGGCCCGATTTTGACCTATGTTTATGAAAAGCAAAGACTAAAACCCTGAGCCTTTATTAAGAGGAGTTTAGCAGACATACCACACTAGTGCAGAAAATCTTGAATAGAGTACTTTGGGTAAGTAGAAACTGCTGTGTCAGATTACCTGAGAAACATTCAAAGGGCTGTGTGGGTCCCAGTCCAAATCGCATAATAGTAAGCACTCACATAATTTCACATTTGACGTTAATGTATTTCTACCCATGGTATGACAGTGACTCCCTGCTTTAAAAACTTTGCAAAATTTTTTTAAGCTTCTTAAATTCCCTGCAGCTTAGAGCTACTATATAAATATTCACAGGATTTTCCAAGGCAAAAATTGCTACTTTTCTTGGCTCCCAACAAGCAAACTGACAAGGGACTTTACTGGAACAAGATGCAAAGCACAATCATATTGAATTTGAACATCAATTTTAAAAGCAACTCTTCATAATTTCTGGAGCTAGTAATCAGAGAGGCAGAATATTAATGAGACGACATCAGATAGTTTGGCTCTTCGAGCTGGGATTTGCTTCTGCTTTTAAAAAATAAAAATAGCTTTATAAAAATAAGTGTTCCTTTTCCAAAATTACCTTTTATGACAATTAAATCACGCTTTCTCATTTTAGTAGAAGGAATGTTTGATTTTGCTCTTACCTGAAAAAGGAACACTAGAAAGAGATCTGTAGAAAAGCTCTTACACTGGGAACTGGTGTTTGAGGGACCTACACAGATACAAGATAAAACTGAAAAGGGATGGGGAATCCAAAATTAGCATAGTTTTAATGCCCAGTTGAGTCTCAAAAACTAACATGGAGCATTGTATATATCTGGAAAAGGCCTATTCATTCATTCATTCACTCAATCCTTCCTTCACAAAGATCTATTGTGTACTTACTATGCATTAATCACTAGTTGGTAGTAGTTTACCAAATGAATAGTTTCTTACTGTAGCACAAAATGAGGACTTGGAACCAATAGTATACCAGTAAATAGGCTCTCTGGCGGGAGGAAATCCCTACTTGTAGTGTTTGCCAAGTTCTGTGATGTGAGCACTCTCCCAGTGGCCAATTTCCTGATGCCAGTTTAAAGTCACTGAACTGGAGTTGGGACAAGGTGTTCAGATTCGGCTCTTGCGAGCCAGTAGGAGCCATCTCCAAAGCACCGCTGCTTTGAAGGAACGTGTTCAGCGATGGAAAAATTTGCACTTGAAGCAGAATAAAGGCCACATAAACAGTATCAAACCTTCTTATCAATCAGTCAGCGAAAGCTGAGTGTGCATTGGAGGACTCTGAAAGCCCACGTATGTGGCATCTCACCAAGTCTAACAGAGCTGAAAAGCAAGTAATGGTTTTCCAAGGGAAAAACAACGCAATCGAGATAATCATCCGGGGTGGTGATCTGGAAGAGTGTCAAAAGTTCTGATGACTCCAAATATCTCCCTTTGCACTTTTATCTGAAATTTCCATGGTTAGCATCATTCTTTTAGGTTAAATCATTGTGTTTGGGAAGGGCCTTAAAGTGCCAGTGTTCCCTGAGAGAAGTACAGGCTCAGCCCGGTAAACAGGCAGGCAGACAGTAGGAAGAACTTTGGCTGAGAGGCCGATGGTGGGTTCCATTCTCGGCTTGCCATTAGCTAGCTGTGCGAGGTGTGGCGAGTCACTTTACATTTTTGAGCCTTCTTCTCCTTGGGGACCCAACGATGGCCTCTTTCGTCTCTATCTTTTGGCAGCCTCCCAGCCAGGATTGAGACATCAGATTTGTTGGCTGCACTGTGCCGAAAGATCCAGTGCTTTGACAATTTTGTTTGTTTTGTTTGGTACTGAGGGACTAGATATGGTGGCAGAGAGAGATAGTCATTTATTTTATTTTAAAATTTTCTTTTCTGTAAATAATTCACAATAATTAATGAAATGAAACTTTTCTCCCTGGGGGTTTTTGTGAAGATCACCAGCTCCCACTAGATGTCACGCAATTATGAACATCAGACTTCTCTGGAGTCGAAGAAGGACAACATAAAAATTGTACGATGCAGCGTTTCTTTATGAGGATTTTGAATATCAGAAAACAAGGTTAATAGCTAGTGAGATTAAAAGATTGTAATATAGGAAAATGAGCAGGAGTGTTTGAGAGCCAGTCCCTGCCCCTCCTTCACACCTTCCAGATGCGCAAAGTGCATGCAGATGCGAATCCCACCAGCCTCCCATGCATCTTAAAAGTTACAGCCTCCTTATCTCAGAACAGAATTCCTTCTGATCAGCAGTAATTGGCAAACAGAGCTGCTGCGCTAATTTCACACTGCTCATCATAGCTCTACCCCGACCCACGGCAGGCCCAGATGATGCCGAAAACCGAGCTCCAGCCGGCTCAGAGCCCTCCTGGGCCCTTCGGAATGTGGGTTCACAGGGACTTCGGCTGTGCACCCGCCGTCCTCCTGGGTCCCAACTCCTGTGTAGGGAAACATGAATATTGCCAAATCTTAATTTTTAAATCTCTTGAGGTAATAATAATAATAATACTAATAATGAAGACCCCCTTAAAGCTTGCTCTCCTACCATTTTAAGGCAAAGAATTTTTTCCTAAATACTTGCTTATTCCTGATGAGGAGGCATTTTCCTGTCAGAGAAAAGTTTAGTGGGCTTTAAAATTTTAACAGACTCAATTTGTGCCTGGGCATCTTGCATAAACTGACGTCAGCGAGGCTCTGGTAGCCAGTTGGCATTAGAGCTCCAGGATAAGAGGTGGGAACATTAAAAGCAAATTGTCAGGAGGAAAGGCCATTTGAGGTCTTGCAAGCCTCGCTGCGTCGGAGTTTTTCCAGAGACGGATAAGAGCATCTATTGATCGATGGAACGAGATGGGCTTCCATAGGCAGGGAACCTTCTTGATTTACCTATTTATATTTATGTTTAAATTCTTTCTGATTATGGAGGAAGTGCAAGCTTGTAAAAATACAAATGGTAAAAAATAAAAGAAATAAAAGTAAAGGTTCTTGGTAATCACACACCCCAGAAATAATCACAGTTATTATTTTACGTAAACGTCCCTGAGTTTTTTATATACATGTATATTTATATAAATTTATATTAATAGTATGTATGTATATATACTCTATGTATATACTGTATATTATACAGTGTGTATACACACATATATAGTACATAACATATATAATATACATTGTATGTTACGTATACACACACACATATAAACATATAAATGCTATACAATTTACTTTTCCCTCCAGCTATCATGGACATCGTTTTATGTTAGTGCATGCAGTTCTGTGCCCTTCAGGATGTATGCACCACTGTAATTTCTTGATGAGGGGAGCATGGGGCAGGTGGTGTCCCATTTCACAGACAGCTAAATGGAGGTGCAGAGAACAGAGGATGCCTGCCCCTCCCAGAGCCCAGGACCAGATGACACCCAGGGGCCAGCAGGGTTGAGACCCTCAGCCTTGGACTTTAAGGCAAGCCTCCCTTCCCCGCACCAGCCCATTGCCTCCCCTCTCTCAAAATATAGGTTACAATGATCACCTTGGAACAGGCTAAGCTGTGCCACTTATAGACTGATTTTGCAAGTTGCTGCCAAGAGGGATTCTTAGGTGACCGTTAAACCATAGGGGATGGTCATTCATTCCTACAAGAACTAAAAATAAACCCACTGGGTGTTCTCTGTGCCATTTTCCAGCAGAAACTTGAAGCGAACCAGTGATGCATTTGCTTAGAAATACCTGTGTATGTCCCCTTAAGAAAAGGCCAGTGTTTGGGAATTATGGCTATTTCTCACTCCCTGTTCAGATGCAGAGGCATTGTAAGCATGTCATTCTCTACTGACTGAGAAGACAGCTGTCCTTTCAGGAGCAGTGGAAGTCTGAAGCCAGCGGATGGTTGGAGCTGTGTCCCCAAGAAAAGGCGGGAGCGTCCTGTGCTCACGCTCCAGGCTGTCGCTGCACTGACCGCCAGGGCGTAGGGTCCCTGTCCCTGGGCCGCTGGCCGGAGTGCACACTCCCCTGCTTGCGTGTGGCGACATTCGATGCATCCTGTTGCTCTCTGCGCAGACCCCTCCGGCTCCTCCGGCTTCTCCCGGAGCTCCGGGCAGGCCCGGGGCCCTCGTGGCTCCTCTGCTCTGGCCCGGCCATTCCTGCCTGGTCAGCCTGGCCCTGAGCGAGCCCTGCCTGCAGCAGCGACTCAGAGACTGGCAAGCTTGACCCCTCTCCCTCCATGCCGTGAGCACACCGTCCACCTGGACCTTCCACACCTGCCCTCAGTCGTGCAGCTCTGCTGCCCCGTGAGAGTCCGGCCGTGTTCTCTGTGTCACTCCCACTGCCTCACCTCAGCCCTCGTTCCTGCCAGGGGCTGCTCCACAGACGCCCGCCTGCAAGTCTCCCCGGGCCAGACGACCCGTGTCCTGCCTCCGTAAAGCCTCCGAAGCCCAGCCCTGAGCACGCCTCCAACAGCACAGTGGAGCCCACCGCGGGTGTCCGCTCGCTCCGCTGCGGTGCGGAAACGTCAGAATGGATGACAGAGGCCCAGATCTGACCCGAAGAGTGGGGAGCGGTGACTGCGGTTCCGCCTGCAGGACAGGGAAGCTGGCGGCGCCGGGGCGCTGCAAACCCCGGCTGGGCCGGATCCCGGCGAGGCCTGCAGGAGGAATGGAATTTAGCCAGGTGACAGGCTCACAGCCCCCACAGTCTGTCCTCAGTCTCCCCTTAGCCTAGAGCGACATTGCCTCTGCCTCCACAGTGAAGGTCCTCCTGCTTAGAAGTCCTCGTTCTGGTGTGTCCACCTCGTCCCTACCCCGCCCCTTCGGATCTAACTCCCCGTCCACAGCCACGATCGGCCCTTCCTTCCCGCCTTGCTCGCCGGTGCGTGCATTCTCCACCCAGGCAGCAAGCTTCCGCACACTGCTGCTTTGTGCCGGGTGCAACTACGGGCCGAATACGGATACATGGGGGGAAACAACTTAGTCCCTACACTGAGAAATCCACAGTCGATTGTCTAACCAGCTAACTCCACGCCTGGTCATTGTCCTTTATGTCACAAATTATTTACATCATACACCTGATCCCATCCACTAGTTAGCTTCTGCTTTCTCTTCCTCCTCCCTCTCTTCCTCCCATCCCGCATTCTTAATTCCTGTTGCAATTAACGTCTTAATCACTCAACCATTTATCATGTTCTGCCTTGTATTACTGATTTTATTTGAATCTTCTTTCTCTAACTCGATTGGAAGCAGTTGTGGGTCAGGAGCCTTTTCTTTCGTTGTACTACCCAATATGCCTAGTCAAGTGCTCGGTACATATTTATTCTAGAACGTCTGAGGGCACTTGCAATGTGCCATGCACTCACGGTTTGGGTTCCTGGCCTCTAAGCTTTCTGGGAAACGGAGCGCGTGCTTGGGGAGAGCACATGGAGCCAGGGGTACCTGCCACACAGTGCCCCGGCGTGGACAGTGGTTATTGTCAGGAGTCGGGGGGCCAAGGAGCATCAGCTGCCACAGCGCGCACAGCCTCGGCCTGGGCCTCCCCTGTGCCTCCTGTGTGTCTTCCTCACCAGTTGTTCATGGAGAAAAGGCCGCCTCCTTCCTTGGACACATTCTCCCACCATCGGTGCTCCCCAGTGTTTCTGTCGTTCAAAGCTGTTCTCATTGGCACCATTCACCATCCCATTCAATAAATTCCTTTTATTACTAAGCCAGAGCTGCAGTGATTTATCTCAGGATCTCAAATCATTTTGACTCTCACATATACTTAAATTATAAACCGCGTCAGGAAAATACCTCATTTTCCATAAGTAGTAATAGTCAGGTTTAAAAGTTCCGGAATAATATTTTATAGAGAAAAGGTTGTCGAACTCTGTCATTTCCTCCTTAAGCCTGAAATAAGTAACACAAATATAATAGGCTTTTTATTTTCCAGTGATGCTGGAAACCATTTAAATGGGGACCACTTCCTTTTTCCTTCAAAGCAGAACTTTAAATTCCATGGACTTCAGGAAATATTTTTGAAAGTTTCACCTTGTTTTTGGTTGGGATTGCTGCTGAGCTGATGTTTAAATCGCATTTAATTGAAACAGAAATATCAAATAAAATTTCTTCTGGATTCTGTCCTATCTTGCCAAAATTTTAATGAACCTTACATGTAGAACCATGAGAGTGGATAAGTTAATAATAATTTTAGCCACAGTTGTATTTGTACAAGAGTTACCAATGCAGTGAGTTATGAGAAATATTTGTTACCTATAAAGATAGATAAATGAATAGATAGGTAGGTAAATCAAGTTGAAATAAAACCAAAGACCAAATAGTTACCAGAATATTTTGGCAATTTCCCTTCCAAGTGTCTTTTTTTGGTAATGAAATATTTATAAAATCAATTTCTGAAAACGTTCAAACACGGCAAAGGTAGGAATAAGTGATAGCTACAACTTGAACTTGACGGTTCTTACCTTGAGCAGAAGACGTAACTTTAAGGAAGCAGAGTTGCTGTAAGAGAAACATCTGTTTCTCTATTTATAAAACAACTGAAAAAAAAACCCCATAAAATTCAGTGGCCATTATACAAAAAATAACCTACTTCAAGAAAACATTTCAGCTTATCAATTTTGTTTCATGACTTATGGGGTCACTTCAACTGCGGAATATTAAGACTCATTTCCCATTGTCACCACTAATCAGAAAACAGAGTCCCACGTGCTGATGATTTTGACAAATTTATGTGACTGATAAAATGAAAATCACATTTGTTTGCAACCAAATTGTAGGTTATCATTGCTTTTGTAACATGAGAGTTGAATTTTACTGTCTTTTGAAACCCCAAAACACAAGCGCTCTATTTTCTCTGTTATCTGGGATAGTAATCGGCAGTAGGATATTTCATATTGCTTTGTAACACATCAGTGTCACTGAACGCCGCTGATAGCATGAAGCGAGGTTAATTGGGTTGATAACATGGCAATATCCAAATGGCTGAATATTTTAGCATTGCATTTACTGGAAATTTGAAAGCATTCTTCATTTCCTACCTCATATCTGATTAGAAGATATCAATTCCAGTGTTTTACTGTTTAACCTTGTAAATCTGACCTCCTCTCTCAAGTGTTTAACTAGTCACCTTGGCACTGACCAGTGACTAATTCAGATGGAATAGCAGAGCCAATCTCATTTTGTTTTACGAGGAGGGAGGAGAGAGGATTTTCCACAGGGCAGCACCGATTGATTTGTTTTTCCATCGCTTTGCAGAAGCTCTGTTCTTTTAGTGCCCAGGGAAAGGGAAGGCTTGTTTCTGTGCAGACGGAACGGTTCATATGCATGGGGACGTGTGCTCCAGGTGCCCACTGGGCACAGCTGCTGTCTGAAAGTGGGCGGTCTGCTACATCCAGGCATCTGCTTATCCACTTTGCGGTTTCGGTGCACGCAGAAAGCACCCACCAGGGGCGACTTGCAAGGAGAGTCTGGCTCCAGAGCCCGTGGCTAAATCCAGGTCTCCCACCCTACCATAGCACTCTGGCTAGCCGGGCCTCCTCACCATCATCCACCAAACTCACCAGCCCTAGGTACGCGCCGTTCTGAGGTGCAGGCGCCAGGTAAGTGGACGCATTCGCTGTCTTGGCATCCAGCCAACATTTATGGGTGGGCTTCTAGGTTCCAAGTTCTAATGATGTAAAAATGAGCAAGACTCAATTCCTCCCTTCTAGGAATTCAGAGTTGGAATCTCTCAGACCAGAAGTTCAGATTCCACAGCTCTGCTTATCACTGGGATCACTTTAAGATGCTGTCCTGAGGGGCATCGAGTTCTGGAAAGAGAGAGAGGGAATAGACAAAGGAACCTGCCGTGGAGTAAGGCAGAGCCCGAGCTCCAGTGCCTGTTCCATTGCTGGACCTAAAAGGACCACACGAGCCCAAAGTGCTGGGCGCTAAGCCGCAGAATGCCTCGTGTTTATCACATGATAACTACGCACATAGGCGCATTCTCTCATTTAGTCATCAAAGCAAGTTTGTAGGTTGATACTATAATCCCATTTTACAGATGAGAAATAGATTCAGTAACTTTCCTAGAGTCTCATTTCCTAGCAAATGTGGGAATCAGGATGTGATCTCAAAATCGTAATCCTTTATTTTTTCTGCTGAGCCACGTCGCCTTCCCAAGGGGGCAAAAAGAGGCTACCATCAAGCACTGGGTATTTTTGTTCAAGTTTCTGAGCAGTGGGACACCCCCACCCTTGATGCTCTAATTCAGTGGATCAACCCATCTGGGGTTTTCCCAAGCCAATCGGGCTGGGCAGTGCTGGTATTTGTAGTTGGCTCTTTCTCTCCCATATGGAGGGTGTGCCTGGGTTGCTGGACCATCTGCTCCTCCAGCCCCTGCCAATGCAGGATTTCTCTCCATCTCCCTCTAGCCGCTCTGGCAGTTTCTACTACTCCTAACCCTCTATCTTCTAGTCCAATGGGCTTTTTCATTCTATGTCTTTCCAGAAGGCTGCTGGTTCCATCCCAAATAGTCTACTTGCCTGGATTCTAAAGATTATTCTTGTCAGTCTAACATTGCAAAGCAATTGATAATGTTAAGTTTTGGAGCCAACGGATCTACAAATGATGGCTCTGCTACTTACCAACTGAGCAATCTTGGGCACTTGGCTTTATCTCATCTATAGAATGGACATGGCAATGCTCCTCGCATAGGGTGGTTGCAAGGACTTAGTGGACTTCCTTTATTTAGCAAAGAGCACTGAATAACACTTGATACCTAGGCTACTACACTGCATGATACCAGGCTAGGATGAGCATAGCATCCCAGTACTATGTAATGATTGTGCAGTGTACAGCCTGTACAACTGTATTTAGCAGCCCTGCATGGGATACAGTTAATAATTAGTGAATGTTATTATTCTTTTATTTCCTTCCTACTAGTAGCTGCTTTGGGGAAGAAATTGCAATAGGCCCTTAAAGTATCCCGTGTCGAGTTCAGAGAGCAGCTAGAGTCTACATTATATGGTTATAATGAAGATTTGAAGAAAATAACTGTACTGTCGTCCTCATCCATGTAAATGTTTAAGAAAAACTGTTATGTGGAAAAGCAGGTGGCTAGGAGCCCTGTTTGTGTCTTCTGGAAGCCCACAGCTCGCCCAGCCTGTGAGAGGGTGGAGGGCTGAGTCGTACAGTCGCTCCCTGAGCCCAGGGTAAACCTCTTCACAACGGGACAGCTGTAGCAGTACCTAGGTGCTCCGCCACGTCCTATCTGGTGGACTAGCTGTTGAAATCAGACAGCTAACTTCTGTGTACTGTGTCTTTGCCAGGAAAGTCTTGTGTGCTGAATAGATATTTGTACAATAAATGTATATTTCCCAGTAAGTCCCTCTGGGACCACTGTAGTGCCAGAGAAGTTTCCGTGCAAGTGGCAAGGTCCTAAAAAAAAGAGACATCATCTGAGCTATTTACCAGCCAAATCCTTTTAAATTTCCAATTTAGCATTGTTAATTCCTTAATCCATTGCCTGATAATAAATATTCTTCTAATATCTTAATCTTAACATGATTGTTTCAATTACTGTCCTATTTTTACCTTTCTCTTCGTAGCCAAACAGCCAAATTCCCTAGGTGTGTGATCTATAACTACTCTCTCCACTGTATCTGCACCCTATGCTTTAGACTCTGGACTCTATAATCTGCCTTCTGTCTCTTTCTTATGAAGCTCTCTCTTGTCTTGTTTCATGAGCCCTTCCTTCTCCTTTCCTAGCGTCTCCCCAGACTCCCCCAGTGTTTTTTTTTTTCTTTGACATCACCAATGACTCCTTACTAGGCGAATGCTGGCCTTACTAGACTCCAAAGAAATCACAAGTAGTACCAGAACAACTGAAAATCAACATGGGAAAAAGGAAGATTAACCCCTATTTCATAACTGTAACTTTTATACCAAAAAATTAACTAGACATAGACATGAAAGCTAAATCTAGAAGTCCATAGAAGAAAACTCAGATGAGAATCTTTGTTACATTGAAGTAAACAGATTTCTTAAGACCCAAAAAAACGTTACTATCAAAGAAAAAAGTGATAAATTGAACCTCGTCGAAATTATAAACTTCTACTCAACAAGAAAACATTACAAAGAATGTGAATTGGCAAGACATGAACTGTCAGAAAATATTTCCAATAGATGTATCTGACAAAAGATTTGTATACAGAATACATAAAGAAATCTTACTTATTGAAAAGTGAAAACACCAATGAAAGTCACAAAAAAAAAACAAAAAAAAAAACATTAAACACAGAGAGAAATGGCCAATAAGCACATGAAAAGTATTTAACATCACCGGGGAAATGAAAATGTAAAAGACTAACAATACCAAAGGAGGCAAGGTATAGAACAACTGTAACTCATGTATTGCTGATAAGGATGTGAAATAGTGCAACTTTGAAAAACTCCCTTTCTTGAATGCTACATATGCAATATTATACCCAGCAATTCTGCTCCTTGGTACTGCCTGAAAGAAATAAAATCATTTATGCAAAAAAAGACTTGTACGAGAATGCTCATGGCTGCTTTAGTAACAGTAGCTAAACCTGGGGGGCATGGGGACAAAAACAGAAACAAATGGCACCGAAAGGAGAGTGGATTTTAGAGGTATGGTATAGCAATGCAGTGGAAAGCTACTTGGAATGAAAAGAAGCAATGCACGCAATGACGTAGATGGCACTCAGAACAAGCTGAGTGAAGGAAGGCAGACATCAAGGAGGGTGCACTGTGGGATTCCGTTTATGTGAAGATCACAAACAGGCAGAGCAAAGCTGTGGTGATAGAATTCGGAGTGGAGTCCTCTGAGGGGAGGAAAGGGTGGGGGGAAGGAATTGACTTGTTAGGAGCATAAGGGAACTTTCTGGAATGATGGAAATGTTCTATATCTTGATAGAAATGGGAGCTGTATTTGAGTGTACCTATTTGTCAAAATTCATTGGACCACACACGAAAGATCTGTGAATTTCACTGAAAATTCTAATTCAATATAAACAGTTTTTTAAGAGACCAAAACTTCCTCTTCCCAGACTTTTTGCTATTATTGAACATCTCTTCTAACTCTGTGACCTTGATTTTGCAGGCTCCTCTTCCGCTCCCACCCCCTCATTCTGTGGGCCACTAAAGGCTCAGCCCTCTTTCCTTTATCCTTTCCCCTCTGCATTCTCTCACCAACTCACTTCCTCCAGCACGTCTCCTCTCAGGGTACAGGACAACTAAATTCATATTTAATAGACTCCAGACTTACTTCCCAGCAAGGTTGGAGAACATTTCTTCTGTGGCCTGGGGAGCATGCATCTCAGTGATTCCCAGGCCCCCCCCTGCCATTCAGCTCACTGCCTCACACCTCCCCCTGACACCAAGTGCAGCCCCATTGCTCGTCTGGAGATACCATGAGATCGACAAGTATCAGAGCCAACATGGCGCACTGAGCCGTCCGAAGCCCCTGCCATGACGTCATCCTCACTTTCTGGAAATAGGCTCCTCCTTTGGTTTGAATCCTGTCGCATACACAGGCTGAATTCACTGGAGAGTGATCACAACGAACTCTAGTTTCCCAGTGGTATCCAAGTGCATTGCTGATGGTCAATGAATATTAATAAATAATAGCAACCGTGCTTGAGTACAGGACTCAAGCCCCTGGCACAAGGAGCCCAGGAAAACCAAATGACAAATTCCGAAGCTTTCTGCGGTCATTAAGATTAGAAAGTTAACTAGCTCTGTAAGAAAAATGAAGCAATCTTTGATACCTAGGCCTAGATATGCCTGGGATGATTTTATTTTACTGGATTCTCTATGTTTTCTTTTCTTTTCTTTGTGTTTTGAAGAAGAACCCTATCTCAGACAGCCATAAAGGGAAGTCATTAAAAACAACAAGTGAAAACCATAGAGTTGTTATTTCCTTAGTTAAGCTTTATTACTCAGCTGACTACTCTAGAAATATGCAAACGGATAAAGGGCTGTAGAGAATAGGGCAAAGGATCTGGCTAAAACATTTTTAAAAAGAATGATCTAGACTGAGCCATTTTATTGCCCCAGCTCTTTGTACCAATGACAGTGAATGGCTTGTTCTAGAAATATTTTTGTCTGATTTTCATAAGCTTTTCCTGTATGAGTTTGAAGTTGTATTTAGGTATCATTATTGCTTTTATGCCTACTATTAAAGAAGTGCCTAATGCTTGGATATCTTTTTAATAACACACATTGTGTTTTATAGAATTGAAATCAGTGAGCCACCGGGGAAGTGTTTCTCCAGGGAGAAGGGCATTAACCCCTGGGCGAGGTAAATTACCCTCAGGGTTTAGAAGTAGGAAAAAAAAATTGCTTTTAGCAAGAGATGGTGGAGAGGGAAGAAAAAGATGAGGAAAGTTCTCTGAGAGAAAGTGCATTCGAACTGAACCCCGCAGGGTGATTTGGTTTGGTTATGTGGATGTGAAACACAGGCCTGTCACACAACAGCAAAGCACCGAACCCCGGGAAGGCTTTGAACTGTCCTGCGTTCTTCTAAGTGACCTGCCCCTACATTCTCCTGTGCTGCTGCCTTTCTTAGCACGTCCTCCTTGCCCACTATGCCAGAGTCATCCCGGCCTTCCTTTCGGTCCTTGACATGAGATTTGTCACCAACTCTCTGGAATCTTCTTCTCCCAGATCTTGATATGGAGCAGCATCTCCTCACCATTTGGGTCATCATTCTGCTTTCCCTGGTCACCTTAGTAAATCCTGCCCAAGCACTCTCTGTCCTGTTGCCATAGGAAGTGTTCTCTATAGCACACATCGCTAATTAAAACAACAAGGTATTTTATTGTACGTTTCTTATAAGCTTCATGAGCTCTGAGCATAGTCTGTCTTTTCATTTCTGCATCTCCACCACCTAGAATAATGTCTTCTATAGAGTAAGTGCTCATTGAATGAATGAATGAATGAATGAAAGTAGAAAATGCCAGGAATGAATGAGCATAAGGGTGGTTCACATTGCATATAGTTTAGTCTGGATCCAGAAAAGTCTTGAGAGTTGAGGTTGGAAAGCTAGATTAAGCCCTGATTTGGGTGGGCCTAATATGTGGGTCAGTGAGCTTGAAAACAAGGTCCAACTGGCGGTTGGCGTGTGGTACACAAAACGTGTGTGAAACATGTAGGCAGAAGTCTAGGCAAAGCATGGTCAGGGAGCCAACTTTTGACCCCAGTCGTGACATGAGCAGAGCCACACTTAAGGAAGAGTAAAGCAGGGCTAGTGTGTAGGATGGATCTGAGGGAGGAATGACAAGAGGAATTGAGACTGATTATAAGAGTTACAACAATGGCAACCAGAATTTACCAAGGCTCATTGGGTGCCAAACCCTTCGCTAGGCACGTTCAGTATGCCACCTCCCCTGTCCTTGCAGCAAGTTTGTAGGGTAGGTGACAAAGTCCCCATTCTATAGAAAAGAAAACTGAAGCATGAAGAGGCTGAGTAACTTGCTTACCGTCACATAGCTCGAAAGAGAAAACTGGGAGAACTGTGGGAAGAATATTATCTGAAAAGTAGCATAGCAGTGCTTTCCTCTAGGTATTTCCAGCTGCCATCTTTCCAGGCGTTCTCCAGGTGGGCTTGGCCATGAGACTTGCTGTTCAGTGGAACGTCAGTGGAAGTGATAGGCGTCTCTTCATTGTGGAAGCTTTGAGAACCAGTGTGTGATCACCTGAAGTCTCAGTTCTTCTGCCACAGAGACCAATAAAGGCCCTGTGGTTATTCTGGAGCCGGGGTCCTGGACTATTTCATGCAAAGCAAAGACCCAGTCAGCCTGTGATGGACATACAGTACGGGTTGCTCGAAACCCCTGAGATCTGACTGTTGTTGGTTTGGTTTTTTTTAAATACAGCATAATCTCGCTTATGAGATTATCTCTCTCCAAGGAGAGTTGCCACAGTGCACCCTGGACGAGAGCAGAATATCTGCAATTGTCCCAGGAGGACACCTCCACAGAAGCGTTTGCATGCTGGTTGAAACACGCTGAAGATTTTGCCACCTCCTTTTATTTCTTTACCTTTCTATGCTACCTGTCTTTTTTGGACCTTAGGCAGAGAAGGCTGAGTCAACCTCACTCCTAGATCATTATGATACTCCTTGGTATCGTCAACATTGGCCAACGCAAGGTTCTTATTTTATTTTTTCCTTTCGTTCTGATTCCAAAATATATTTGTCCTTAAATATGCATGTGGCCTTGTAAAACATTTTTGTGAGAAACTGTTTTTAATTTACATAATTGGTACCGTGCAGTAATTCTTGTTCTGCTTCTTAAGTTGCTTTATTATGGTTTTTTTCTCCACATTGCTCTCTCCATGTGGCTGTTGGCACATTTGGTTGGTTGCTTCTTGTGGCTTTGTAGCATTCCATGGCAGGGACCCACCACCTGTCACCTGGCCATGGCCCTAATGATGGGCACATGGTTGTTATCCTCTCTCTTTTCTTGCACAAGGCCAAATGAAATCCAAATCCAACATACACCCTCTCACAAAATTATGCAAGAATTACTCTGGGATATGTAGTCATAAGCTTGGGCATACTTAATCCCACTAAATGCCACCAGATTGTCATACATTTCAAAATGACTATATAAATTTATACTCCTACCAGTGGTGTGAAGAGTCTCAATTTCCCACCTGCTGATCAGGGCTTGCTTTTATCCACATTTGTAAAATAATTTTGCCCCATTCTTTGCCTGTCACTTCCTTGGAGACAGCCCTGATGAGGAGCCCGGGAGCTGACTTTGTGTTGTGCTGACCTGCCCTAAAGTCACCTCTTGGGGACAAGATCTCTGCAGCGCCACCTCTCCAGTACTGGTGGGCTCGGCCCAGCAGGTGTTGCTGCCCCGTTAGAGGGGTCACCTGGGCATAAGGACTCTGTGCTCCTGTCATTATAGCTCAATGCCTCGTCCGGAGCACAGTAGGCCCTCAAGGAATATTGAAGGCTTTGTTGAGTTTGCCACAAGAGATTTAGCAATTTTCTATTTCAGGGCCCTACTAAATTATTCACTGTGGCTTGAGAGACAGGATGAAATTTTCCAAGATGCCTGAGTCCCTGGGTGGATTCTCTTCAACGGCAAGTATAATTCAGCCACACATTTCAATTATTCCAAGGATGCCCTGCGTGGTCAGTGGCTCTCTACCCAAAGCACATGCCCCAAGCCTGGGTTCCTGGGACCATGTTTGGTTTTGGTATGTGAGATTCACCTGTTTCCACTTTCCTCTCTATTCTTTCTCTTCTTAAGAGTCTTTGAACCATAATGCCTCCTTCGGTTTTCAAATTAGAAGTGAGCAAATTGAGAAGTCCAGGTTATGATACAAACAGCAGCAGCAAAAACCACAAAACCAATCTCCAAGGAACAAAATATCAGACCCTGGGCTCCCCTGAGCATGGCCATGGCCAGCGTGAGTGGTCAAGCCAGGCCCGCCCTCCTCGGGGAGGAGAGGAGCTTTTATATGGCTCATCACGATCAGATGTGAGTATGCATGTTTCCCCAGCTTAAAAATAGTTAGTGCAAATGCCAGGTAAACAATTCCAGGAGGCTAATTAGTGCTGCAGTTGGCTTCTTTTCAACTCTCCTCTGCTCTGACCTGCAGTGCCACGGTTTATGGGCCCAGGTCCTCTCAGTTCACCATCCACCTCTTGGCATTTTCTTTTGCATTTGTCAGTGTCACCAGAAAGATACATTAATTTAAAAAAAACACAGCAAATCTGCAAGTGCAGTTAAACCTTGATCGAGAGAAATGTGTGGGCAATGCAGTATTCTGATTGATTCCATGTTCTAGGCAACTGAGAGTTAAGTAACAAATCCTTTCGGTTTCCACCCTTGTGATTGAAAATATTTTCAAGATGAACTGCTCCATTCTCCTGTCTTCATAAGCACAGAAGAGTGAACACAGTGGAATCTTTGATGATGGAAAGTTCAGTCGTAATTCTCAGCCATCACTCCTGAATGTCGATTCTCCGATCATTCATGTAGATTTAGAAGATGGAGAAGCTAGGCTGGGTATGGACAAAACCCTGATATGCTCTAGGATTGAGATTTAGAAATATGTCTTTCCATTTCCTTTTCATAATTTCATGTTGAGGGTATAAAAAGAGGGTCTCATTAATTAAGGGTGTTGATTAGTTGGATCCTAGATATTGAAGTTTTGTTTTTCATGTAGACTGTTAGTGAACTGCTGCTTGCTTTATTTCCTGATTAAATTAGGATTTTTTTTCAGGTACTTCCATCTGTAGACTCATGTTCTTCTGTAGAATGTTGTTCAGGCAGTGTTAAGTATAATTTTTGTTCAGCATTGATGCATATTGTACCTGTAGGGGAAATGTTGGCTACTTAAACACTCTTGATATTTTTTTAAAGTCAATAACCTTAACTTCTATTTTAGAGAGACAGCACAGTATAGTGGGCTGAGTTCTGGCTTTGAAGTCAAACACATCTGAATGAAATTGAAGTTCTGCTGTTGCTGTATGACCATGAGAAAGTTAGTTAACCTCTCTGAGCCTCAACTTCCTCATCTGAAAAATGAAGATAAAAATTCCTCCCTTCTGGAGCCAGGATGTTAATTAAGTGAGCGTGTGCAAGTGACTGGTGCTTAGTAGTTAATGAAGAAAAGTTAGATTTTCCCCCATGAGTTAAAAATGATTTATGTCATACATTGTATTGACCAAAACCAAACTATTTATCCCACAATTGTGACATTGTCTGCTCAGGCCACACAGGCTGTAGGCTCCATTTTAGGGAGGCAGTGTCTACCAACTGACCTGGATTAAAACCATTGACCTAGAAAATGTGTGGTCTTCCTCACCCGCACACCCGGTTCTTTTCAACGACGTTGCAGATCACTGCTCCGGAATCACCAGCGTGTGAGTTTTCAAGGCATTTTTACACAAATGTTATCTCACTTTTTAAAATAAGTTATCTCCCACAGTGGCAAAACCAATTTCAATGTGATGTTAGAAGCCGAAATCTGTGTTCACTTAGGTTAGAAAGAAATAAGCAATGTAAATGATGACATTTTTATTGCTGGTCTCTGAGGCAGGTCCCTTTATTATTGGGCTCATTTTATGTCTGACTGCAGAGAGAAATGAGACCACACCTTGCTTGATAAACAGGCTTTAAATTGGTGGCCTCGCAGAAGTCCTCCCGCCTCAGCCCTTGCCCTGAAGCTACCGCTACCTTTGAAAATGCTGGATTTGAATTTTCAGGGCGGTGGAGCAACCAGAATTCTTGTGCACTGCCGCTGGGGTGTAAAATGGGAAAACTATTTGGCAGTTTCTAATAAAATTAATAATACACTTACCCTCTGACCCAGAAACAGCACTCCTAGATATGCACCCAAGAGAGATGAGTGTCTCTGTCCCCAAAAAAGACTTGTGCAACAATGTTCATGTCTGCTTTATTTAGAATAGCCAGAGCATTAAAAACAGATCAAAAGTCTATCAGCTGATGATTGGGTAAACAAATTGTAGTATATCCACACAAAGGAATACTACTCAGCTTTAGAAAAGAAGAAACTACTGAAACATGAAACAATATATGAATCTCAAAAGCATTATGTCAAACAAAGGGAGCCAAAAATAGAAGAGTACATACTACAAAATCCCAAAGTTCAAGATCTTTGGTGATATATGGCAAAATCGTGGTTACCTGGGAGGATGGAAAGGTGGTGGTGAGAGGAAAGGAGCCTGAGAGGTTTCTGGGGTGGTGGGCACATCCTAAATACTGACCTGATGATGTTGCGCAGAGAGCTGTCAGTGAAGACAGGTGAATGCCACATTTGTAAATTATACCTTAAACATAGACTTAAGATTCTCTTTGGCAGTAAAAATACCTTGAACAAGCTCTGAGGACACCACCCAGTCATTTCCAATAGTCAGAGAAGTCTAACACTCTCCCCCCATGTCCCTCCTGTAACCTCCTGGTAACTTGTGCATGAGGTTTTTGTACCTCTCTGCTATCAGATATCTCCAGCAATTCAGCAGACAGGATCATGTTTCTGCCACACCTTAGCAAAGCACATGAGACACAGGAAGAATACAACAATGTCACCTCCTTCTGGATTTTGCAATGTGATTGCAGAAAGTTTCCGATTTGATGCTGGGATAGAAATTAGAGGGCAAATATTTGCAGGTGCATATTGATAGGATGGTCTTGCTAATAAACTATCTAACAGGAAAAAAGAGAAAACTCACAGCATATAATTGTCCCTTTGAAGGGAAAGATCACAGCACAACTACCCCTTTGTTTGATCAATGATTTGTGGCTTGAATTGTTTTATTTGTGTTTGTTTTACAGCCTTGAAGAGCCCTGAGCAGACAGCAGGGGTGTGAGCTCCCCACCACATTCCAAGGACCCTGATAAGCCAGCCTCACAGAGAAGAGAAAGAAAAAGGAAAAACAGACATAGCTGTCTACATTCTGCGGTCAGCTGGCAGCAATCACTCTTTCTTTTTCCCCTTTTACCCTCATAAAAACCCCAAACCTCTTACCCTTTCTGCCAGCCCTTCTTTCTTTCTTTCATTGTGCCAACCCCTTTCCCACCCTCTTTGGGAAGTAAAATAAACTTTCTTTCTTTAAAACTATTCTAATCTTTGTGTCAAGAATTCTTTCTCATCCCATGCCGTGAGTTGCCCCCCAACACATATGTTGGTTCAGCTGGTGTTTTGCCTAAGAGCCTGAGGAATTCACCTTGTATCATTCAGGAGGTGGGAGCCTGACACCTACCAGAGAGGGCTTTGCTTTGTAAGGCAGCCCTATTACAGACCCCATCCCCTGGGAAGGGCTGGGAGTGCTCACGTCCTGAATCCCCAAACTGGGACTTGGATGGGTTTTTCCTAATATACCATTTCATCCTTTCTTCTGGCTTCAAAGAGTTTGAAAACATGTTTATGAATTACTTACTTTTGTGGAACCTATTAAATTAGATGCCTCTTCTTGTAATATAACAAGTAGATTAAAATTTGAGTAATTTCATGGTCTACAAAGACAGTGAAATGTTTATTTAAGTCAGTAAGGCATGCTATAATGTGTATTCATAAAACAAAAGCACATTTATTATGCATGAGGAATTGCTATCTGTAAGCAGGGTAGTGGCCGTGGAGACGGTCCTAACAACCCTGCCCACCGATAAAGAGGTGACTGAATGCTGCCCACGCACCCTGGGCCTTGGGGCAAAGGCCAGTCCTGACTCGGAGGAACTGGGTAAGCTTTTAGGATCAGAATCATTCTGTATGATTTTAGTGTAACCCGCCAGCAACATTTACTTCACAATTGCTCTCAAACGAGAGTGACACCTACTGTTTCTGAAGCGCCCACTGAGACCCGGGAACTGTGTTGCTCTCTATATAGGACTTACATTATTTAAGCCCTACACCAGCTCTGTGAAATTGGGCTTTTTATTTTAGGGGCTAATATTTAGTGAACACTTAGGAAGTCCAAGGCATATTAATCCTCGCAACAATTCCATGAGGAGGGAAAAATTATTCTGTCCACTTTACTGATGAGGAATATGAGGTTCGAGAGGCTGTGCAACACGTCTGAAGGTCACACAGCTGTGCGCAGCAGAGGCCCGAGACTGAGTCTCACCCCAGTGTTTGAGCTCTTCACTCCCCATGCGCGTCACCACTGGCAACAGGGAAGAGGAGCGAGCTGGAGCTATGATCCCCAGGTCAGTTTCCTGGTGATGGGGAAGGAAGGGGCTGGAGGAATTGGATCCAGCCACAGAGCTTGGGACTGGAGACAGAAAAACAGAATTAGCTCCACAAGCTGAATGGCCATGTGTATGTGTGTACATGTATGTGTGCATGCGTGTATTGTGTATGTGTGTCTGTGTCGTGCATGTATGCGCTGTGCATGTGCATGTGTGCGTGTGTAGTAGTGGTGATCATGACCGCGGATGTGGTGATATGCGTGGGGCTGGGGCAGGAGGGCTCCATAGTTTCTGTCCTAATTTTGGAAACAGGAATTTCGCTCCCATGGTGGCTAGTCTCTCATGGAAGAGCCTGGAGCCAAAGGAAGGTGGTTTTCTTTCCCAGAGAATTAAAGTGCTTGGGCACAAAAAGCAAAACTTGACCCTATGTCCCACAATTGCACAGGAAATTTTTTAGCATGGCAATTTATTGTGAAATTTTAATATTCTCTGCCTGGAATTATTAAAAATTTCTGTGCATATTATTTATTTTCCCAAATGGAGCATCAGTTACTAGAAGGTCTCCGTGACAATCCCTGTCAGTGCCCCCCAAGGCCCCCTCCAGGCACTCCTGGGGGACACTCAGGCACGGGAGACTCTCAGCCTAAGGGTATCTTTGATAGAACCTGTCTGCCTGGGTGAGGCTGGGTCACAGGTGCAGGCAGGTGACGCCCTCGACGAGCAGTGGCCAACGGGAATGACCCCCAGGCCCTGCCTTGGTGGAGAACCCAGAGTCACCATCAACGCTATCTCCCAGGACTTCCCAGATGGCGCCCGGTGGTCACTGAGGCAGGCTTTGTCTCCTTTCCTGCACACTGTCACGTCCCATCCCCTACCGGGCTTCCTAGCATCGACTCCCAAATCAACGCCGCGCCCTGGAACACTTGCCTCAGTTTTCAGCTTCAGAGGGAAAACAACGAAGACACCACGTGCTCAAATCTTTGGGACGTGGCACCTAGATCGGCGATTCTCAGAGGGTGTCACCTGCGCACTCATTAGAAATGCAAATTCTCAGGCCCCACCCCAAACCTGCCAATCAGAAACCTGTGGGGGGGGTCCCAGCACCCTCTACTTTGACAACCCTCTAGATAATCCTGATGGCCAAGGAAGTCTGAGAACCACTGTCCAGACATGAGATAAGCTTGTATCTGTTGCGTGAATAAATGCAAAGGCAGGACAGAATACGCCCTGGTCACTGCCCCGTCAGAACAAGAGCCACACACCCCAGAACTTACTAGAGACGTCTGAAGAGCCTCCTGGGCTGGTCGTGGTGAGGAAGTAACCTTCCTCCTCAGCCAGAGCTTTTCCCTTGACCCTGCACTTTCAGGTGACTACTGAGACGGTC
This sequence comes from Avahi laniger, assembly GCA_963575035.1. NCBI lineage: Eukaryota > Metazoa > Chordata > Mammalia > Primates > Indriidae > Avahi > Avahi laniger. The sequence goes on along the minus strand of CAUYSK010096416.1, from coordinate 15,763 downwards.
GCTGTGATCCTGCATTTTAGTTAACAAGGTTTAATCTTTGCTTAGGATTAAGCAGCCGACAGTCATGCTTGTGTTCTTTATTAATTATCGTTTGAGGATTTATAGTTTCCCTCTCCTAAGTACCAAGATCTTCCTTTAACTCTAGAAAATGATGACCTGTCAGTTAGCAGGTGTGACTGTGGCTTGACGTTAGCAGTGGTCACAGCACAGGGCCCTGGGTGAGAGGCAGCCAGGGCCCCCTGTGGCGAAGGCACACCACAAACGGGGACAACCTCATTCCATCACACCAAGAAAAGGAGTCAGAATAGATGGTCCACGCGGGTTTCAGGGAGGATGGGGAAGGCAGAACATAGAGCCAGGGGTGACTGAGACATTGGGGAAAGAGATGAAGTAGGCAAGGCCATGGGACGTCAGAGGGTGGCAAAGTCCTGCACACTGAGATCCCTTGCACGCCTTGCTCTTCCCCCAGGGAAGACCCTCCTCAGAGCTCGGTTCTGAAGGGAAGATCTAAAGGGAAGATGAGCAGCATCCACAGGAAGAGGCTGCTCGGCAGTCGTGCAGCACAGCTGTGCTCAGCGCCCACGGCGCACGCCTTGCAGAAGGGAACATTCAGATCTTGCCTCCACCAAGTGTGACCTTGGGCAGGTCACTTTCCTCTCGGGACCTCAGAGCTGGAAGCAGCAGTTCCTGCCACATTCTTTCAGAACTGTGATTCTTTGCTCCCAGGAATCCTCTCCCACGGAAGCTTTCCCGTGAGGGAGCAGAGCAGGGAGGGCCCAGGGCAGGCGTCAGGCTGGAGAATCGGATTGTCTGGCCGCAGCCTTTCTCTCTGTGTGTCACGCTGCCCTGCTCTGTAGTCTCGCTGGCCTGAGACCACGCTCCGAGGGCCATCCTGCTGGGATAACCTCCTGATCCTGGGTCTCCGGCATCTCGTAGACATCAGGGTTCGTTAGTGACACGGTCTGCCTGGCGGAGAGTCTCTCGCCCGAACATCATGCCCTCTGGGACCAAGAGGTCGATGGACTATCCTGATGGGCAAATCCCTGCCCCTGCACTAACGGGCTAATGGGAGCGAGCATTTAGCCTTTGGCCTCTGACCAGCAGGTCCCCCATCTGCCCATCAGTGATGCTAATGGAAGGCCACGTCTTGGGAAGGGCTGCAAAACACATGGGACCACAGTGGCCTCATGCTTTGCCTCTTTCTGAGCAAAGCAAATGTTAGGAGTTATCATGCGTACGTGTGCTTTTCAGGAGATGGCTGGTGCCTAGACCTATTGCAGGAGGGTAGGCCAAGGGCCCATCGTCAAGGGAAGCGTGTTGTGCACTTGGTTCTCATCAGGATGCCAGAGAGGGCCACCAAAATCTTTAGAGATTACCTCTATGTATTCTTTCCTGACCTTGCTTGCGAGAAAATATGTCACTCCAAACCCTGTGATCTTCAGGAGGAACCAGCTTTGGAAGTCTCAGGACTCCCGGTCCGCTCTGTTAACGCGGCTCCTCGCCCACTTTGGAGCGTGGAAGCTGCCTGAGCCACTTCAGCCGTCCCTAATCCCTTTCCCCTCAGAGCAGACTCAGGACAGCACTAGGGCAGTGTGCATTTTTATTTCAAATGACAACCTTTGCCACACTTACTGTCACCAACTCATCACATTTTGCTTTGAAACCATTCTAAATTCTGAAGAGCTTTGCTTGGATGCTTTGTTTGACCCAGTGTCTGTAGCTACAACTGCGTCTTTGAACAAGACCTTTAGATGATAACTGACGTACAACTGCTGTGGCCAGGGACTCGCAGCGCACACAGGAGAGGAGCCTGCGATTGCAAATGTCCTCAAAGACTGGCAACTGCAGGGGCTCCGCTTGCCGAGCAGAACGATGTGTGCTGTGAGGTTATGTCTATTATGGTCTCAGACGTTTCTTACGATAAATTGTAAGTTCCTTATTCCAACACTGTTCTTCAGTTTCAGCAGGGGCAGGTTACGGGCTCAGCCTGCTGAGTTCAAACCTTGCCCCCGTCACTCGGAACAAGATGCTTATTCTTCCTGTGCTTCACCTTGCAATTAAAAATTGTAAGTTTTGAATTTGTTGTATTTAGAACACAATAAAACGGAAATTTCAAATTAGTGTGGGGAAATGATGCCAAAGGAAAATGGTGCCAGAATAATCCATTAACTATTGAGGTAAAATATTTTCCAGTGTGAAATATAAATAAAATTTTAAAAAGTGAAAGGATAAGTGAATTAGAGGATAATCCACGAAATATAACAGGAACATAAATGCAAAGTAAATATTTGATAGATCTGACATGTAAAAATTTAGCTTTATCAAAAAAAAAACTGAGGGCTGGGTGAGGCATGGTGGCTCTTGTCTGTAATCCCAGAACTTTGAGAGGCCAAGGTGGGAAGATCCATTGAGGCCATCAGTTCAAGACCAGCCTGGACAACACAGCAAGATCCCCATTTCTACAAAAAATTTTTAAATAATTAGCTAGACATGGCATCATGTGCCTATAGTCCCAGCTACTTGGGAGGCTGAGGTAGAAGGATCACTTGAGCCCAGGAGTTCAAGTTTGCAGTGAGCTGTGATTGAGCCACTGCACTCTGCATTCCTGGCAATAGAGTGAGATCCTGTCTGTGAAAAAATAAAAAATAAATGAAATTTTTAAAAAATAAAATTGAAAGGCAAAAGATAAGAAGAAAAAAAATAATGCTTTCAATAAGAATGCATGACAAATGATTGCGATTCTTATAAAAAGAGCTCTTAAAATCGGTAAGAAAACAATGAATACTCCAATAGAAAATAGACAAATGACATCAACAGGAAATTCATAATAGAAATGATGTTAATTAGCTTAATTTCATCCTGCCACATGGTGTACAGATATCAAAAAGTCACATTGTATCCCAAAAAACTATATAGTTATGATTTGCCAATTGAAATTATATTAACAATAAATAAAAACTTAAAAAAATGTCTGTGATAAATATTCAATTACAACAGAAATGAAAAAAATGCAAATTAAAAATAAAAATGCAATGTCATTTTGTATCTATGTAATTTGCAATATTTAACAAAGAACAACAATAACCTGTATTGGTAAAGGTTTGGGAAAACATGCATGCTCATACATGGCTGATAGGAGCATAAATTTAGTAAAGAAAACCTTCAATTTTAGTAGAATTTCAACAAATATTAATATTTATGGAGCACATATTATTATGTGCCAAGTACTGTGTGATATTGTAGTCAAGAAGACTGAATGAAGAATCCTGCACTTCTTGGAGTCTTCAATTCGGTCTTGAGAAGTTGGAGGGAGAGAGAAAAAATATATAGAGAAAGAATAATTATGAATAGAACATTCCTAGCTAGCCCTTCACCAGATGTATAGTTTGCAAATATTTTCTCTCATTCTATTTGTCTGTTTACTCTGTTGATTATTTCCTTTGCTGTGCAGAAACTTTTTAGTTTAATTAAGTCTCATTTATTTATTTTTGTTATTGTCATACTTGCTTTGGGGGTCTTAATCATAAATTCTTTGCCTGGGACAATGTCTAGAAGAGTTTTCCCTACATTTTCTTCTAGAATTTTTATGGTTTCAGGTCTTACATTTAAATCTTGAAACCATCTTGAGTTAATTTTCATATATGATGAGAGATAGGAATCCAGTTTCATTCTTCTGCACACGGCTATCCAATTTTCCCAGTACCATTTATTGAATAGGGTGCCCTTTCCTCAGTATATGTTGTTGTCTGCTTTGCTGAAAATCAGTTGGTCATAGCTATGTGACTTTATTTCTGGGTTCTGTATTCTGTTCCATTGTTCCATCTCTACCTTTACACCAGTACCATGCTGTTTTGGTTACTTACAGCCTTGTAGTATAATTGGAAGTCAGGTACTGTGATGCCTCCAGATTTGCTCTTTTTGCTTAGGATTGCTTTGGCTATTTGAGATCTTTTTTGGTTCCATATGAAGTTTAGGATTATTTTTTCTAGATCGATGAGAAATGATGTTGGTATTTTGATGGGAATTGTACTGAATTTGTAAATCGCTTTGGACAGTATGGACATCTTAACAGTGTTGATTCTTCCAATCCACGAGCATGGGAAGTGTTTCTATTTGTTTGTGTCATCTCTGATTTCTTTCATCAGTGTTTTGTAGTTCTCCTTGTAGAGATCTTTCACCTCCTTGGTAAAGTATATTCCTGGGTATTTTATTTTCTTTGTAGCTACTGCAAATGATACTGAGTTCTTGATTTGACTTTCAGCTTGACTGAAAGGTCATAGGTCATAAAGATCATAAAGAGCTGTAATGGACATTAGAAACTAAGGAGGAGGGGATTGGGGATAACTATTTTTTTTGGTAGAGCCAGGGTCTCACTATGTTGCCTAGGCTGGTCTTAAACTCCTGGCCTCAAGTGATCTGCCCACCTTGGCCTCCTAAAGTGCTGAGATTACAGGTGTGAGCCCTATGCCCAGCTGTAATGATATAACTTTAATATTCAAATTTCACAGGGTTAATAGTCCCCACCTGCATAGCCACAGAACTTCAGGGAGAGCATCCATCCAAACCCATCCCTATTTGGCCTCATCAGACTTCCCCAGGGTTTTGGAATGGAGTTCCCAGGAAATTTCTCACATATTCAGAAACAAATTGTCAGTATCCTTCCATTTCTATCTCCTTGTTGTTTTCTTCTTCCCCTGAATTAGTTAGTTGAGCAGGTACTTTACTGCCATGGCTGCAGCGGTTCCTCTGACAATAATTCCACACTACACATGACATTCTTTCTGATCCCTTCAAAGCCATAAAACAGTTTAAAGGAAGATTCTGCTCTATTCGTGCCTTCCTTTCCCAAAGGAGTCATGCCCTATTCTACGAAGAAATATAGACCATCAGATTTCTGTACTCATAAACCATCTGATACTGGCTTTCTTCCCAGAATCAACCCTAGAGAAATTACAGAAGCAAGAGTCAAGTATGAATTCCAGGCACTTTTAAAAAGTGAGAAAACCCTGGGGTGACTGAAGGTTGCATTGGACTGATGCACGTGAGAGGCAGGTGGCTGGAGAGCAGTGAGACTCAGGGGAAAGAAAAGTTTGGCTTCTACCCACTCCTTGCCTGAGTCATCCTGAGACAATCCTTGCCTCCTCCTTCTCCAGCAAGTCAGCAGCAACAGCCCAGGTCACTGGTATCAACAAGGTGCTATCAGAGATGGCAAGATGATTAAAAAAAAAAAAAGAGGCAACATGGAAGAAAGAGTAGCCAGTATAACCCACAGCTAAAATTCTAGACAGTAGTAACTTGATGGAGGAGTCAGAGACCAAAAGGACATGAGAGCTTTCCCACAATACTTACTAGTTAGTGGGACTATAAAGATATTGTTGAGCTTTTTAAAAAATATATATAAGTAGGGATAAATAATCATGAATAGGTTTAGATTATGGATCAGCCACATAAGGACAAAAAAAGAATGTTTAGTTTTCAAACCAACAGAAGAAATCTCAATCTATCTAAAGAAAAATAGAAAAGGATAAAACAAAACAAAAATAGAGTCAACATAATGAACATGAAGTAGAATGGCAAAATCAATTCCTAATATAGTTATAATCAGTAAATGTAAATGGGTTAAACATACGTATTAAAAGACAGGAGTTTTCAAACTGGATTTAACAAAAACAAAAGTTAGCAGTATATTGCCTGCAAAAGAATGTTTAAAACTAAAAGAAAAAAAAAGACAAAGAATGGAAAAAGTTGAAATGGGTAAATTTGAAGCAAGAGAAATCAATATCCGATAGGGAATATAAGGAAAAAATCATCAAAAGAAACGAAGAGGGTATCTGGTAAGCAGGACAACGGAATAAGAAGATACAACACTCACATACACACATATGCCTAAATTCAGCCTTCAACTCTATCAGGTAACACAGACAGAACATCAGGAAGAAGTATATAGAGCAACAATTTTATTTTTCAATGGTGCAGAAAGATTATGTAAAAAGATAATGGCCAAAAGTTTTTCATACTGTAAAGCAACAAGCTACAGATTCAAGAAGCTCTAAGGACATTCTCAGAATAAACACAAAGACATATCTCAGTTAAAGTGCTGAAAAACAAAGATCAAGAAAAAAACCTTTAAACCAGCTACAGAAAAAAATACATGTTATCTTCAAAAGAACAGGAGAAAGACCAACACCTCACTTCTTAATGGAAGCCAGAAGAAAATGCAATGTCATCATAAAGTACTGAAAGAAAGCAGCTGGCCATCTAGAATTCTATACTCAGTGAAAATATCCTGTTCAAATAAAAAAAATAGACAAAACATTTGAACTGATCTTTAACAATAGCAGATAAATAAATGGTCAATAAGTACATGAAAAAATATTCTGTACCATTGATCATCAGGAAAATAAAAATTAAACCATAGTAAGACACCACCACACACTGCCAGAAAAGATAATTATATATTTTTAAATGTTAAAACTAAGTGTGTTGAGGTTGCAGAGAAACTAAAATTTTCATTAACTTTTGGTGGGAATATAAAATGAAACAACTACTTTGGTAAAGGTCTGGCAGTTTATTTTTTATAAAACTAAACATATAGCCATGTCCCAGCATTTTCATTTCTAGGTATTTACCCAAAAGAAATGAAAACATATGTTCACCAAAAGACTTGGACAAGAATATTCACAGCAGTTTTATTCATAAAAGCTAAAACAGCCCAAGTATTCACCAATAAGAGAATTGAAAAACAAAAACAAAAAATATACAATAGAATACTGCTTGATAATAAAAAGTAATTTTTGCTGATACTTGCAACACCATAGATAGATCTCACAAAACATTGCATCACATGAGAGAAACTTTACACGAAGAAGTACATACTGTATGATTTCATTGCTATGATTTTTTTCCATTGTGGACAAATTTTGTCCATTTGGATTTTCATATAAATGGAGTTAGCAACAGAAAAGCTGTTGATCTCTATTTAAGGACATGCATGCTCAAGTATTGGGAAAGTATGCTAATGTCTACAATTTACTTTGAAATACACCCCAAATAAAGGTTATTAAGTATGAAATGTCCTATTTCCTTAAGTACTAAGTTTGACAGTTGCTATCTCTGACATTTCACTTTGACATGTCTTGTTTTATTTTTGTTGTGAAGGTACATCTTCAGTCTTTCAAATGCACATTTTGGTTTGTGATTACCTTTCAAAAAATTTTTAGAGCAATTTTTGTGAAATGATGGCTAAATCAAAAATTTGTGTTATTTTACAATACGAGTTCTGTCATGGAACCAATGCAGCACAGATAGCTCGAAATATCAATGAAGTGTTTGGGAAGGCTATGGCTAAGGAATGCACAATATGTCGATGGTTTGAGGAGTTCTGTTCTGATGATTTTAATCTTGAAAATGAGCCATGTGGGCGACCTGAATCCAAGGTGAATAATGATGAGCTGAAAGCTGTAGTGGAAGCAAATCCATCTCAGCCTGTGCGTGAATTAGCAGCAAGGTTTGATGTTACTATTCCAACAATATTGGACCATTTGAAATAAATGGTCAAGGTAAAGAAGCTGGACAGATGGGTATCGCATGAATTAAATAAGTGTCAAAAGAGAAATTGTCTCGAAGCTTGCCTTTTTCTGCTGTCATGACACAAAGGTGAACCATTTCTACACTGTATTGTTATGTATGATAAAAAATGGATTCTCTTTGACAATTGCGAGTGTTCAGCACAGTGGTTGGATAAAGATAAAGTGCTGAAACACAGTCCAAAACCGAGTTTTCATCAGAAAAATCTAATGGTGTCTGTTTGGTGGCCCAGCACCGGTATTACCCACTACGGCTTTGTGAACCCTGGTCAATCAATTACAGTGAATGTCTACTGCAATCATTTGGATGAAATGATGAGGATGCTTGTGATTTAGTAGCCAAGATTGGTTAATAGAGACAGGCCAGTCCTCTTGCAAGACTGCATGATGCAAAAAGGAACACTGCTCACACTATAAAAGCTAGACTTGGAAAGTCTCTCTCATCCACTGTATTCACCAGACTTTTCGCCAACTGACCACCACTTCTTCCAGGCTTTGGACCACTTTGTGCAAGGAAAAATATCCAGTTCTCAACAAGGTGTGGAAAACACCTTTCATGATTTCATCGCCACTCGCTCTCCAGGCTTCTCTATTGCTGGCATAAACCAGCTACCATTAAGATGGCAAAACTATGTCAACAGTTTAGAAACATAATTCAATTAATTGTACTGCTTCTTGTTTGAGATATGATAAACTAAACTTTTGATTCAAAATTGTACATTTAATACTTAATGATCTAATATATTCTAGCTATAACTTCTTCATTATGAGATAGGGAAATGGCAAGCCCTGCTCAATTAAAAGTCATAAAACCCTAAGCAAGGTCTCTGATAAAACATGAGGTGGTGGAAAAGCTGGCCAAAACCAGCTAGAACCCACGTGGCCATGAAAAATCATCTCAGGTTATCCTCACTGTTCACTATACTCCGCTTATAATGCATTAGCATACTAAAAGAAACTCCCACCAGTGCCATGATAGATGCAATCCCAAGGCTGCTATCTCTGATCCCTTTCACTGCCAAACTCCTTCTTTTCTATCTCCCTGTAGCCAGTGCTTTTTTCTATCAGATACCAGGCCTCTGGGAGTAATTTTATTTGTGCTGTGCCATTCCTAGATTCCCATCCCTCTCTGTACTTTTCAGTGTTGTGAATGTGTGTTGATTCTCTGTGGTAGTTTGAGCTTTGCTAGATTTCTGTAATTTGACATTTGTTATATTTCTCCTCTCCTAGTGAGTTTGCATGCATAAGTTATGAGTTACTTTATTTGCTCTCACCATTGATGTGGATGGACTCTTCCTTTCCTCCTTCCCTCTTTTTCTTTCATTTATAGAAGATATTTGAAGGTATTTGTACTTCGATGGCTGCCATCACCTTTGGGACACAGAATATTAAACTTAAGAGTGTTATTCTTACTTACATATCTACTTCTGAACGCAGTGCCTGACATATAGGAGCTGCTTAATAAATCTTAAACTGATAAATTCATCTAAAAAATTTTGTAATTTTCATTCTCCCTCCAAAAAACAAAATAAATACATATATAAATATATAAATAAATACATAAATAAAACTTCAATGTCTCTTCTACATAAAAAAATGAAGCCCAGTTTTTGCTGTGATATTTTAGGCTCCTTAGAATATTGCTCAAATGTTCTATATAATCTCACATTCCAGTCTTCTTCTTCACAAATCCTCCACTGCACTTAAAATGGTCCATTTTATTACCTTTGACTATGGTATATTTATTGCTAACTCAGTTTCTTCTCAGAACTCTTTCTTTGTCCACAAAAAAAAGTCTTTCTCCACAATTGTTTTTTAATAAGTTTTACCATTTTGCTATGTTTCATGTTAGATTTCAATTCTTCTTGAAATCTTCTCTAACTTTCACATCTTTTGATATTTTTTCCTTTCCATGGTTTTAGCAGAACATAATGCTTATATCTCCCATAGAAACTCAATTTATATTTACAGTATTTTTTGATTCCCATAGGTCCTACCCTGCCAAACCAAATCATCACTGAACACATTGTGACAGCTCTCAATACACTAAAAAATACCTAGGACCTTAAATAACATTCTTTATAAGGCATCTCATTTTGCATCATTTTCAAAGTCCGTATAGCCCAAAAGATATTTAGTGACAAATTGAGTAACCCTCTATTCCAATTTTTAACAGATATAATTTAATATAAAAATGACAATCTTCTCAAGATGGAATTGGATTCAAAATATGGATTTTGCCATGTTAATATCTTTGTTAGAAGATTCTTAAAAGGGAGAATTATCCAATGTCAATATTCTGTTTATTTGTAGCCAAGAAAATTCATTTTCAAACACATTCATAATGAGAGATTTTATCCAGTATTTTGACATTCACTCTTTCAAGATTCCTTCGAGAACAAATGCTAATATCACTTCAGACAAATGTCATGAAATATCATTCATCCGAAGAAAGTATATGTAAATAAAAGCACCAAACTTATGTGGTTTTGGAATAAATGTTAAAAAGATATTAAGATAAGTTTATTTTTGTCACAGGAGCTTTTAGCTTGTTAAGATCTTTGAGCTGAACCGGAAATGTGAAGCCGTAGAGTCAAAACATTTAGAAATCGAATAAGCATTCTAAATGATTCTCTATTTACACTTTTATGGAAACAAATATTAAAACAGACAGTACCTTTAACTTGTGGTTCATATCCCAACAGAAAATGGTGGCTAAAATTTGCATTGTATTGAACTTTCCTCCATCCCTAAATTTTAGAAAAACATAATCTCCAATCTGATTGTGATCAAGACAAAATCCCATTGGAGATTAAAAAAATACTTTTCACCCCTATTTTGTCACTAGCAATATTTCAGGGATAATAGATTTAATTTATATCAAGGAATAAATGCCTTCTTGCTAATATGGACCTCTCCTTTAGCTAAGAAAGGAGATTCTTTGCCACTTCGATAATTTCATTAAGCCAACATTTGATATGCATTTTGTGCCTGAAATCTAACATTGCTGACCCATGACTAGCATCCCGCTGGGTCCTGTGGCACTTGTATATCCTATATGTCACCAAGAGGAGAAATTTCATGGCTCCTGATCTGAAATATGGTGTCTTATATAGTACTTAGCCCCATTTACCTAATTTAATGTGATCTTGTTCTCAAATAAAATTTTCTTTTATTTTTTACTGACCCGAGTGTTGCTAACTTGCTTTCTATGACGTACCCTTACATATGATATGGTGAATACGTAGATATGTCCTTTTATACTGTTTTATGTCTCCCAGAAGCACTTAATGTTTCTTTGATATTCATAATACTTAGTATAGTGCCAGTTTCTGTTATAGATTAATATTTAATGGCACTTTCACTTTTGAATACTGAGCATGGGTCTAAATTTTAGATATCCTACTTAACTACTGTGTGATAATCAGCAATTTGTTCAGGTAATCTGAACTTTAGTTTTTATAAAAAACAAATATAGATAATAACATGTATCTCAGAGGATTTTCAAATGATTATATGAAATAATATGTGTAAAATACATAGCACCATGCATGGTACATACTAGATGAAATCATCCATTCATTTATTTATTTAGTCATTCAACCAAGGTTTATCAAACATATAATATTCCAGCACTTTGTCAGACAGTAGCGATACAATCATCAGGAATGATTATAAAAAGAAAAGCAACAATGTCAAAATACAAATGGACTATAAAAAGTTATTTATTTTTGTTCATGTTACACGTCTTCCGATATATGATAGAGTCAGCTGGGGTCTCTGATCCACACTGTGATGACTCTAGAAACCAGACGGTCACTATTAATTGCAACAGGGGGAAAGAGAATCAATATTATTGCATTCAGACCCATAACATTTCTATCTGGAAGTCAACTACATCATTTACGTTATTGGGAAAAGCAAGTAATAAGTGGACAATCGCCTTTAACGTGGGTGGGGAAGAGCATCTTACATCATGTCCTGTAGGAGGAAAAAGAGAAGATTTGAGAAGTGGTTTAACCACTACCCACAAGCAACATACAAAATAATCCAACATTCCTGACTTTATTAAATTTATATTCTTCTGAAGAGAAGAGATGATAAATAAGACAGAAATATAAAATATAATTTATATTAAATAATAGTGAGAATAAATGAAAAATATAGACAAATATGTGCATACACCAACTGTGACCATGGAAATTGAGAAGCTAAGAAACTGAATAAAGATTTTGATTGATTCATGAGTTTGAGGATACAATTAGAGCTTAGGCTACTCCAAGTAAGAAGAGCTCTGGCAAATATCCATTGGAACACCAAAATGCTACTATCTTACAGAAATTATACCAGCCATCACAGTGAGTATTGTTCAACCTTGAGTCATCAAAATATCTAATTCATTTAAGTTGCTATGGTGTTGATAGATGCATAACTCCCTTACAGAGGCAAAAATAAATCCCCTCCGGAAGAAGATATGTCTTCTAGAGTTTCCAATTCTCTCTCTCCAATTTTTTGTATACAATCAGACAAAATAATCAGATGTATGAAAGATGAGTCTTTTAGAAACCAAAAAATTTTAAAAGGCAACGTAAATAGCCAACAGGGGATGCGAAGACTTTATCAAATATGGATTTTAAAGTTTTTGATTAATTCATTCAAAGAATCAAATACAGGCTGACAATTTTACGAAGACTTGGGAACTAAAAAGTATTTGAAATAGAAATTATAGAAACCAAATTAAAATAACTGAAGTTAATAATTCAATGGATAGGAAATTAGGCTAGGAGAAAAAAAAAAATCCAAGCTAAAGCAGAGAGAAAAAGAGATGTAAAACACACACAACAAAGAACATAAGAGATATATCTGATGTAGTGATAGGATCTGATATAAATGCAATCGAAACCCAGATGGAGAGGAAAGATGAAATAAGTGAAACAGTATTTGAAAAAATAATAGCTGAGAATTTGTCAAGGATCATTAAAGATAACGGGCCAACGATTCAGAGGCTCTATGAACACAAAGCAGGTTAAAAAAAAATAAAATAAAAAAATAACACTTACACACTACGTACGTCACGTTAGAAGTGCTTAATATTAAAAAGAAATAGTAGATGAGATTTTTTAATGTAGCACAAAGCAACACATGCTTCTGGTTGAGTTAGAAAACCTTCCTATATTTCTTAATGTATTTTTGCTGGCGATTTATTTTCTCTAACTTCCTATGCACTTATTCATTTAATGTTCTGGGCTCTAAATGAGAGTCTCAGTTCCAAGTTTCTGTCTCATGTGGTTGGCCCAATGACTTCCTTCATGTCACCATGTCAGCAATAAAGCCCAAATCCCCTAACTTAATTTAGATTAAAAATTACCTACCAGGGAAATCATAGCTTTTTATTCTTCTCTTTTCTCTTCAAGACTCCAGTGGTTTCACTAAATTTCTTATACGGAAAGACATGTTTAAAAAGAGTATTTTTATGTTTTTATCTAGTACATCTAGGTGTTTTATGAGGGAAGATTTTCCAATTATTTGTATTGATATAGTGCCAGAAACAAGAAGGTTTGTGGTTTTTTAACTTAAAAAAATTTTTTTGAAGATAGGTACACTAGGTATAAAACATTAAATTCTACTTTTAGAACTCTAAAATCATAATTTGTTTATTTACCATTTTTCATTTTTTCTCCAATGAAGTAAACTGAGTCTGGTATCCTTTTCTTGATTCAGCTATCTTTTATTTTATTTGATATTTTTACATAATTTCTCATTCTTTGCTTCTCCAGGATGAATAATTCCCATTAGTTTTATTTTTTTCAATAGTTTTCAACTATTATGCCATCTGTATAATTTTCTTTAAATGATGCTCAAAATATTTAAGATCTTTTCATTTTTCATGTGAAATCAAGAACGCAATTATGTTGCTTAGCAGGGTTTATATGGTTAAACTAAGTACGGAGGAAGAAGCACTCGATGTTTTTCCATTGACTGTGCCTAATGTCAAAAATAAAATCAGACCAAGTCAGGGAAAATGTAAAAGTTTATCATCATACAAAAAGTACAGATTGCCATCTGAGAGACTCCAAACCAAGTGGTAAGTAGCTTAGAAGAGTTACAGCACAGTTTATAAAGCATAAAGGAGGAAATATTTTGATCTTTATTATGATTGGCTGTTACACATTAACCTTTTTTGAAAGGTAAGCAGTGCTTTTTAAGCTGATTTATCTATAATGGATTGGCTCAATTTCATTGAATCATGCTGACAAGAAAGCAAAAGTTATGTTTTGTGTTTATGATTGGAGATAGCATTTCAGGGCAATCAGTAAGTTTTGATTGCATATATGGTTACAGGCAGTTTGTGCTGGGGTATATCTAAGCTGTGGCCTCCATTTTTATCTTCAACACTACTTATAGGGCAAGTGGAAGAAAACTTTACCTCAGAGGTATGTATTAATACAAATGCCCTCTACCTTTAAGCTCAGGATGAATGAGTGATATTGTATATGCTCAAGTAATTAGAGTATATAAACAAAATATAAGGAGGATGAAGAAGGCAAACTGCTTGCACCCTCACTTGCTAAAAATGCTAATATAAATAGAATCTCCAGGGGAAGATGAGCAAAGATGGAGCTGATATGTAGTAATAGCAGGATAGAAGTTTCATGTATGTGTTGGGGCTTGATTGTGAAATATAAAATTCTGGGCCAATTCAATGTTTAAGAATACAAATTTGGGTCAGAATTCTTTATTGCTATTTTATAACTGTGAAATCATGGACAAGGTATTTGTTCTCTCTGAATTTCAGTATATCATTTGTCAAATAGAGATATTAATAGTACTTAGCTCATAGGATTGCTTGAGAATTAAATAAGATAATATATACATAAGTGGTTAGCACAGTGCCTGACACATGGTAGGTACTTTAATACTGGTTAACTGTTATGATTATTCAGAGAAATATGTTATATGATGATTTTAAAACTTCTCTTTAGATTATGAAAAGTAAATTTTGTATACTATAATGATGAAGCATTAAATAATGGGATGGGCGTGGTGGCTCATTCCTGTAATCCTAGCACTTTGGGAAGCTGAGGTGGGAGGATTGCTTAAGGTCAGGAATTCAAGACCAGCCTGAGCAAGAGAGAGAACCTGTCTCAACAAAAAATAGAAAAATAGTTGGGTGTGGTGGCACATGCTTGTAGTCCCAGCTACTTAGGAGGTTAAGGCAGGATGATCGTTCGAGCCAAGGAATTCGAGGTCGCCACAAGCTATGGTGATCCTACCACACTCTAGCCAGTGTAACAGAGGGAGACCTTGTCTCAAAAAAATCCCAAAAAAACAGTAATGCAATAATTATTGTGTGGTTAATACAACCAATTTTATAAGTCTATTATCTTACTTTTTTTATTGAGACAATAAAAAGATGAAGGCTTTTACCATTATTCCTTTTATGATTTCCTTTTCCAGCTCCTATGCATAAATCTACTGAAACTGATTTAAACAAACAAAAAGAAAAAGTCATTCGCATTTTATTTCCAACAACAATCTTACCAATAATGTTTATTATTTAAACTATTACTCTGATAAGCAAGTATGTGAAACATTGAAATATATTTCTGTTAGTCTGTCTTTGTGGTTTTAAAAAGATATTTTATGAATCTCTTAAGCCATTTGTTCAAAATGTGATGATCACTGGTTAGGGAAAATCATGAATATTTAGGAAATACTGTGGTGAATTGGTATGCATTCATTTCCTTTCATTTCTTTTTATTGCTAGGTGCTAATTTGGAGATACCTCAGAGAGCTAAAAATAGAAATACCATTCCATCCAGCAATAGCACTATTAGGCATCTACCCAAAAGAGCACAAAACATTCTACAATAAAGACATCTGTACCCGAATGTTTGTGGCAGCACAATTCACTATTGCAAGAATGTGGAAACAACCCAAGTGCCCATCAATCCATGAGTGGATTATTAAAATTTGGTATATGTTTACAATGGAATATTACTAAATCATAAGAAATGACAGTGATCTAGAACCTCTAATACTTTCCTGGATTAAACTTAAGCCCATTATCCAAAGTGAGGCACCACAAGAGCAGAAGAACGGGATCCATTTGTACTCGCCATCAAATTGGTACTAACTGATCAACACTAGGGTGATCACATGGCAGAAATACTCTC